>DF241184.1:0-84617 GCA_000507305.1 Breviolum minutum Mf 1.05b.01
GCCTTTTTGAAACTTCCGGCACCGCCTCGTGCGGTACTACTGGTATTTTATTTACATTTTTTTTCCATTCACACAATAACAACAACATCCAAACGTCAATGGTTTGTAGTTTTGTTGTTTGAGCACCCGAGAAATGTTTGCACCCTGACAATCTTCACTTCTGGGACCAATGGCATTAAGTCTTTAGCCTGGACTGTAAATCCTACCCTCAGGGAACGTATCAAATCATTTCGTGATTTATGGCATTTATGAAATACAAGATCAGCTGGTGGAACATGAATGTACAGAAATTGTTTGAGCATTTTGAGCGGAAGTTGGCTTGAAGTGTGTGTCTGAAGGCATCCCTAGAGCATTTTGCAGTCGCGATCAAGTGTCTTTTGAGTTCTTCCCAAGATGCATACTGTTGATGGCTGAAATCCGGCTAACCAGTTGAGGGAAAGGTAGTTTATCCCATTATTCACAGGGTTTCAAAAACATCCCAAACAGTGGTTGGGAATGGGATTTCTGAAGCATCAACAGTAGGACTTGTTGATTTGAGGAAATCCCAAGAAGACCAAGTATTCTGCCGACTTTTGCCCCTTCCGCGTGGACGGTCCCCAGCGCTCCGGTCCCTGTCGAAACGGAGATCAGTGTCGCTTGTCACACACCAATGAGGAGACCCACAGAGACTTGGGACAGGTTGAGTTGAGACTTGAAATGGTAACACTCAGGTACTGTTGATGGTTCAGAAATCCCATTCCCAACATCCCATTTAGGGATGTTTTTTTTCAAACCCTGTAAGATAATCCTGGGATAAACTACCTTTCCCTCAACTGGTGAGTTTGCCGGATTTGTGAACCATCCCCGAGCCGATAGGCCAACCCTGTTGGGGGTTCCATGGTGATACCCCAAGACAAGACCATTCTCAGCCCTGGGGCGGTTTTGCAGGAGCGCTTGTATCATCCAGAGTTTTACAAGAGTCTTGGCACAAATGCAAAGGATATGCTACATGCATATATATATATATATGTACATATTATATATACACATATATATATATATACGATATATATATATATATATTGAGGAATTTGATGGAATTTTACATGAACTTGCGTGTATGTATGATTATCTATATGAATTTTCTTGTAAGATCTTGTAGCTGATGCTGGTTTGACGCAAGCTTTGTAAGGCAGCAGGAGCTTAGGAGTTTGGAAACCAATGTTTCTGCCAGCTGCCAGTTTCTCATGATTGGTCCCTGTCCCATATCACTCAGGACACGACAATGCGAGTTGGGTGCGAGTTGTAAAGAGTTGGGATGCCTAAATAGACTGGAAGACCAAACGTTGGCACACAAACATCCACCATTTGTGCATGGGGTGTTGGAAACAAAAAAGGGGAGGTTTAACAATTTGAGAAACGAGAAACAGGTTTGGTTGTTTAGTTTCTTATCCAAGATGGGAAATTTTGAAACATGACCAAATCAATCTGTTTCTATTGGGTATCCTTGTGGACCGTCTCCAAATCCTTACCCGAAAACCAAATCAACTCAACTATAAAATTAGGGATTTTTTGACGTCAACAAAAACCCGATGGAACTCGTGACCCTTAGGTTTTTTTCTTCGGTTCTGTTGTTGGTTCGTTGGCGAGGTACTACTGTCCTTATGCACACAGCAGGGATGAAATGAGGACCTCCAAGGTCTTTGCAATACCGTGGTGGATGTGAAAATCATGTGGGAAATGACTAAGGGCACCTCACGGACACTAGAAAGATCTAGAAAGCGTGATATATAATGGAGGCAAATGCAAATAAAACATGTTAATTCAGGCTGGTGAATGATGATAGTTTAGCTTCATAGATAGATGAAAGGTCATGCATGTAGTATATAGTATATTTCATTCGTATTTATGTGTTCATTTAGCAGCATGTAGATGCATGTATCGTCTTTATTTTCAACGTTAAAATTGATAATCATTCCAAGTTGTCGGATATTTGCCGCTCCGGGTGGGAAACCTCACTTTAGTGTTTTCTTTGGAGGTCACCTTTGCTCATTCATTTGGAGCTACAAGTGACCGAAGCTTCCACTTGCCACGCAATGGTTCAAATTACCCTCCCTGAAAACTAGCACAGCCCATGAAAATGGATGGTTGGAAGTTGGAAGACTAGTTTTCTTTTGGGATGGCCTATGTTCAGCTGCTATGTTAGTTTGAGGGAGTGTAGATTGTTGAATCTACAGAGGATTTGGTTGTGATCCTTCATGGTTTTGTTGAAAATAGCATGATACTTGTATGTGTAAAAAAGCTACAACGATTTGGATGAAATTTTTGGATGAATTTGATATTACAAAAAACGTTTCAAGAAAAAACTCAAACGACCTCAACCCAAGCAATGATCTTGGGCAGCAAAATCCACCACCATAAAAATCATCCAAAATTATCATCTATCAGTTCTGCTGAATCTTTGTATGTGATTTGATGATTATCTATCAAACATGTCATGATACAAATCAAGGAAACAACAAACAACAACAACAACAAACAAACAAACAAACAAACAAACAAACAAACAAACAAACAAACAAACAAACAACCAACCAACCAACCAACCAACCAAACAAACAAACAAACAAACAAACAACCAACCAACCAACCAAACAAACAAACAAACAAACAAACAAACAACAACAACAACAACATCATCACCTTCCCATCACCCTTTGACGCCCACCAGGTCGTGCTGGAGCCCGGAGAAGTGACTCGTGCGGAGTCCGAATCGAGTGAAGCACATGATGTTGGTCCTGTGGCACCTGAGGGATGGTGGTTCGTTGGAGATCAGAGACTTGGGCCTGTCAGAAAACGACCAAAATCGAAACGGGGGGGGAGAAAAACACGGGGGAAAACAACGGTTGTGGTGGGAAAACGCGGGGAAAACACATTGAAAACCGTTGAATCCCCAAAAAAAAGGGGGGGACTGCAAACTCTTGGACAGTTGCATGTTTGTTCGGGAAAGTACGGTACCTTTCCCCAGCCGGAAAACAACCTCGGCAGCTGAGGAAGGATCTATTGGTATCCAAGGGCGAGGTGTGATTGCGGGCCTTTCTGGACGAAGGTTAAGATTGGTTTATTTTGCTAAATCTCGACAATTTGTACAAGAATGGGTTATGGTTTGTTGGGATTTTGACGAATCTTGAAGAGATTTGGAAAAATAACTACTGTAGAACTGCAATATGGACATCGCTTAGTCAGAATGACCCTGTCTTCTCATTCCCAGGAAAAAGTAATCACAAAACAAGAGTGATCGCTATATAAAGAAAGTAAGGGGAACCAATCCTACCGACCTAGCTGGACCTCAGTTTTTTTTGGGGAGATTTCATCCAGTACATCCAATCCGCGATTTTGATACCGACAGAAATCTAGCTTGCATTAGTGGAAAGGCTGAAGATATAGTGTGAATACCGTTTGTTGATCATCCAAGCAAGATATCATTTGTTTGAATCATCATCAGCCCTTGTTACGGAATGGTCTATGAGCCTATGGGTGTTTTGAGGTTTTTTGTGGTCTGGGATTCATTTGGATTCAGTTGGGGGTAATGACACCTTTAGTCGCACCCCCCTATGTGTTTTTATTACAGCCCATTCTAGAAACTCTAGGTGGTGGTTTCAAACATTTTCAATGTTCACCACTTTGACATATTTTGACTATATAATCAGTTTTCAAATGGTTTGAAACCAACAGCTCGTGCTAGTTGTAATTTTGAACATGAAGAAAAAAATCCAAACCCTTGGCTGATCGCAGGTCTTGCGTGATTTCTTTGGTCTCGGGCATCAGATCACTGGTGGTTACGTGCGCCAAGCACAGATCTTGCCAGAACGTAATCAAGGTGTTTGGCCGTTGATGTTTCTGATGGGTTGAAGGGTAAAGAGTTGCAAACCAGTATTTTCTGAAATGATTCACAAAAAGAATCTGTTGTGATCCTGATCCATTGATGATTTGATTACTAACCACATACAAACCACACATGACCCATTAACATTGTAAGAAGTCTGGTGTTTTTTTCCGTGAAATGTTTTACAACAAATGGTATGAAAAACACCAATGATGGAGGGATGTTTTCCAACTTGGCGTTGCCTAAAGTTGCCACCGTGGTTGGTTGGTTGGTTTGAAGTTGGAGTAATTGCCTTCAATTTGTTCCAGAAAATGGGCTTGGATTTTCAAGCATGGTTTCTATCACAACCAGAGGCAGGTTTTTAAGTAATATCCATAAAAAGTTGGTGGTGATGATGATGATGATGATGATGATTGTTGTAACAGACATGTCTGTTCTTCAAATCTGTTTTGCGCAGATTCGTGTGTTGAAAACACCAGGCCCCCCGCGGCATTGTGTGGCACGCCTCTTGTCCACCAGCCGTGGCGACAGCGCGGTGGCCAATCGTGTGATCAAGGATGTCAGGCGGAAAGCCGAAGCGTCAGACAGAGTCCAAGAGTAAAAATGGAAGAATCTGCCCCTGGAAAAGGAGATTCCTATTGGAAACCATCATGTTCAGGTTCCATGTTAAATTTCGGGGGTGTAAGAGGGAAACAAACACTAGGTGGTGGCAACTCAAACATGTTTTATGTTCACCCCGAAAATTGGGGAAGATGAACCCGTTTTGACGAATATTTTTGAGATGGGTTGGTTCAACCACCAACTAGATCAGTGTGTCATCCTCAATTCAAATAACAATTCATGCAAATGATATTATGGGGGTTTCCTAAAATAGGGGTACCCCAAAATGGATGGTTTATAATGAACGGAAAACCCTATTAAAATGGATGATTGGGGGGTACCACTATTTTTGGAACCATCCATGTAGTTAATGGATGGTAATGAAATATTCAATATGAATCGATATGACAGGGTTTTTTTGTTGGAATCGAATATTACTATGTGTGTCCATCAATGACAGGTCTGATAAGTGTTTGAAATACCCCTTTGTATAGGTCGGTTCTTGATGGTTCTTCTACATGTCTAGTATAGTCTATAGTCTATAGTCCAGTATAGTACTGATAGTATTTGAATATGTATACATATATGTGTGATCATAGCCAACCATGGAATCCCAATCATCAGATGAATCCCAGAAGTTACGCAAAGGTTCCTTTTGGGAGGTTTCCTTATGGCTGTCCACTTGCAGTAAATCTTTTGAACAAAGGTTTGAGCTGAAATGGTTCAGATCTGCAACATACCCTCCCTAAAACTACCATAGCACCTGAAAATTGATGGTTCAAAATCTACTCTCCTTTTGGGGCCCGGCCTATGTTCAGGGGCGAACTGTTAGTTTCAGGGAGTGTATATATGAGACTGCGATCCAAGATACTTAGCACATGGACAAACCAACACTTGTATGTTGTATGACTTTGGATTCCGTTTCTTTGGCTGCAGTCTTTCACTACATGCTGGCTGGGGGCGTCCCGACCCTTTCACGAAGATGGTGTACGGTGTCCTCCATAGAACCCCTAACGCGGTGATTGATATAAGGAATCCTTGTATCACTACAGTCACTACATGATTGTAGGATTCCTGAACGACAATGTGAAATCTTATGATGTCAAGTGTGGCAGACCGAATTGATGGCGGTATATTACTCTCAATTCATTATGATACTGTTGATGGTTCAGAAATCCCAAAAAAAAAACACCTGGGATGTATAAAACCCTATAAATAATGGGATATAATGGGATATTTGCCATATCACCTGGTGATCGCCGGATTTCTGAACCATCCACAGTATTTCAGGTAAGTCCTTCGTCTTTCAATTTTCGGCAGATGAAACTTGAACAGTGGTTGAACAGTCGGGCGCGACCCATTAATATAGAGGCAATGGATTTTCCCAGGACATAGGAAAATCCTATACACCCCCCAAAACAAACATGGTTCACCTGAAAATGGCGGCCCCTTGGAAGTTTGGAGATTCCTATTGGAGATTCCATCATTTCCAGGTTCGATGTTGAATTTCGGGGGTGTAGAAGCAAATATGGTATATGGTCCATTGTGGAAATTCATTTTTTAGGTGAACCTCACTGGTCAAGTGGAGAAATTTAGAAAGGTTGGGGGATTTGGTTGAGTACATATCTTGTAGGGCGACCAATCTATGAAAAAAGGGAGACAGGGAAGGACTAGGCGGGGTGGGTCCAAATATTTATATGCAGTATGCCCATCTTTGTTATCACTCTTGGAAATTGGATTTTTCAAGTTGACTCTTATTTATTCAGATGGGTGGGTCTAATCCTTTCCCACCTTGAAATATACAACATTGAAATTGTGAGTAGGAGGACTGGGATAAACTGATAAACCTCAACTGCAAACCGCTTGGGATTCCAGCAACAGAACCACCCACCGAAAGCGGACAGGCGTTGGATGAGCCTTTGTTGTACTCCTGCATTGCTGATCCGACGTACTGTGGTCCCTTGGTTCAGCAATTTCACCAAGGGTTCGCTCGGGATTTTTTGTTGTAAAGCCTTCACAGAATCGTGGTGGTTTCAAACATGTGTCGAATCTCACTGTAGGACCTGTAGGAGGATGCAGGTACCATGGGTTCCAACAAAAAATGGGCGTGAATCTCGGAATCACGTTGCGGACAAAAGTTGCCCTCATGGTTCCACAATATGAGTTTCCTTGTTCAATGGTGTACGGGCATCTCGTTGACCACACCAACTGAATAGCCACCCAAAAACCCCACTCCCGGAAGGCCACCACTGTCTTGGCCTTGTCGCCGGATCTGTGCTGTTTGGACACGCTGATGAAAGGCAACTGATGCTGATGGTCCGATGGTGGGAAAATCTGTTTATACGGGTGTTTCCAAAAATAATGGTACCCCCAAATCATCCACTTTTATAGAGTTGTCCATTATAAATCATCCATTTTGGGGTACCCCTATTTTTGGAAACACCCATACAGCTGTTTTATCCAAGGTTTGGGGGGATGCAGATCTTTACCTGAAAACCCACCATGAGTGATGAATTTCAGCTTTGTTGTCAGGCCCATCGTCTCCCTTCCAACGAATCAAAGAAGACTGGAGCCAGATATCTATGTTGGCCAAGTGGTTCTCGCAGATGCTTGGACCTGCACGATGTGAATGCAATGAATTGAGCTTTCCAACAATACCAGGTTTGCCAACAATCCACAGATGGCGATTCGGGGATGGATGATTTTTGGATGCGTAATGAGTTTAGCTTCGCAGATGTTACAAGTCTCCCGGATATAGTAAGAAGTGACTTGAACTTTTTGTATCTTTCTTCCTTTGCATCATTCAATTTCTGTTGATTAATGAAATTGATTAAAGAAATTGAAGGCATTTCAAGGTATTTACAGACATTCTGGAAACTGTTTGTGAAGTCCAAGTGTCCATCAATCCACAAACGTTTAAGGATCACGTTGGAGGTGCAGAAGTTGCACTCGACACTCAACATTGCGTTCCTTGGATTCACAACTGGTGGACGTTCAACGGGCTGTGCAAACGATTTCCCGTGATTTCACCTTTGTCAAGGAATTAATCGATTGGTGTAAGATGTTGAACAGAATCAAGGCTTCCGTTCACGATGTTCAATGTCCAAGTATTGAGGTACAGGATAGCCGTTCTTCCCTGTTTCGAAGTATTTAAGTGGACGACTTGAAAAAGGACAAGCACCCATTGGAATCTCCCATTGCAGGTCCCGAGAAATACCTGACTGAGCGTATAAATTTGATCGATGTTAACGTACTTGAACAGCTAGGAATTCCATGGAATTCCTCATCCATGGCTTCCATGATTTTTTTTGGTGGAAGCCTACAGAAGCCAAGGCACATGTGCTTGGGTCCCTGTACCATCTTTCTCGACCGCCAAACCCAACAGCCGCAATTGGGAGATTTCCTAGGACAGGAACAAAAAGGAACATGGATTGTGATAAAGCGTGGGAAGAATCGGATATTCATATATTGTTGTTGTTATCATTGTTATATGTTATGTTTTCTTTGCTCCTTGTTTTCCTTATTTTTTCTTTCTTGTGATTGTTCTTGTTGCTTCTGTTGTTGCTGCTATTGTTGTTGTTTGCTGTTGTTGGTGTTGTTGTTGTGCCCTTTGTTTTAGGTATCCAACCAAACTCCGATGTACATTGTGTGAAGGATCGTCCTCTAAATTCTTGTGCTCAGATGTTCGCGAAAGGAGTTTTGCGTCGGGACCCACCATTCCAAACAACCAGAATAATTATGATACTGTGCTCGCGCTCACCAAGCAAAACCACCAATGTTCGGTAGTGAAACGTAACATGCCATTGTTCAATCATCTATCCATGTTGGTGTATTTGAATGCTGTTGTACAGTAGTGCATATAATATCCACGAGTTTTCATTTCGAGGATCAACGATTAACAAACAGTTCTGACTTCATTCATACATATGTTGTTGACATCATGATTCCTAGTAACATCATATTTTTAGATCCGAGGGTTTGATGAAGCAGTCATGATTGATATTCCACCATGGTAGATCACTCCTTTTGGATGGTTGTTCTATTGAAACCAGGTCTTTTCAAATGCTTCCATGCAGGGGGAAGACTACAATTTGTGTAATGTTTCCTATCCATTACCCTCCCTGAAACTAACATGACTTATCAGCAGCACCTGAAAATGGATGGTTGGAAGACGATCGTTTCCTTTTTCCGATGGCCTATTTTCAGGGCTATGTTCGTTTCAGGGAGGTTAGATGGTATTGGAGGGAGAGTGCCTACCCACAGTCAAGTTCAAGTTCCATATTTGCCCCTAACAATGGACCCCTTCCCCTCCAAAAAAAATTCTAGCTGCTGCAGGAAAGGTGCAATATTTGCGCTATGCTCAGATGCTTGGGCATGTTTTTTTCAAGCTGTTGGATGTCCCCAAAACGAAGCTGGTGGCCATAATTGGGGAAGGATTTTTTTTTCAGTTATCACCTGGTGGGACCTGGTTTCTGTACGTACATCTTATACTAGGTGGTGGCAACTCAAATATTTTGATAAAATTTTCACCCTGGAAAAATTGGGGAAATCATCCAATTTGACGAACATATTTGTTCAGATGGGTGGGTTCAACCACCAACCCCCCGTATTTCATTGTTGTGATCGGGTTCATGACTCGCTGGATTGACTCCTCAACCCTGTCCGCATTTGACTTGAAGAACAGCGGACTGTTGCTGGAATTGGCGGACTGTTTTTTGCAATGTGTTGATATGGGTGTTTCCAAAACCCCAAAAATGGATGGTTTATAATGGAAAACCCTATTAAAGATGGATGATTTGGGGGTACCACTATTTTCGGAAACATCCATATCGTGCTCTTGTGCATCAAAACATGTGTGTAAAGTATTTAAGGAGGCATCGTCTATGTCCAGTGACCACTTTCAGACGTGCCCCATATTCTTACTGTATATACGGGTAGTTTTCAATTACTGAATATTTCCAAATGTTCTGTAAATGGAATGAAAGACACATGGGTATGACCGATGGAAAATATTTTTGGAAAACGGAGTGTGGGTGCAAACACATTCCAAGCTACAACATGAAAGTCACACTTTTTGACCAGAGGGTGTATGATGTGGATATACGAAGCTAAGATATGATCTGACAATGATAAGTGATAAGTATTAACAAGTAGAGACAAGAGATTCAACACGTACAGATACACAAACCACAAATTTGGATACTGGATCTTAAAATCCCTTGATTAAGATGATTGGTAAATCTTCAAATTGTATTAAGAACGGGTGAATCCTCAACATTGTGTTACCAATTTCTTCAATCCCCGCATCCCCAATTTGCCAGGAGTGGTTTCAGCAGTCGAGATGATGAATGGGCTATGTGGTATTTCAGCTCAATTTGGGCTTAGTGAAAAAAAGGGGGGTTCCTCAAAAGGTTGACTGACTTTGACTACCGCTACAGTTACAGGGTTGCAAAAAGGGGCCTTGTACCTTGATGATCTTGATGGTGTTCTCCAGAAATTGTTGCGGTGACTCAATGGTGAAAAACATGGGGAAAACCATCCGCTTCTGGGGGTGACAGGATCCAAGAGCTTCAAGACTTTGATGGGGTCAATGTTTTGTAGATCATGGTCCCGTGTTCGAATGTGAATTCCGAGAGTTTCGTGTTGCGTTTTTTCTTAGAAGTCTTCCCACTCAACCATTGGTACCGATGTCTGACGGATGGAGACAACGCTTGAGCAATGTCGAATTTCGAAGATGTTGTCATGGACGCATGATGAAACCCGATTTTTCATATGGAATTGCAGGGGTCCCGAAACAGATACGACAGATTGAACGTAATGCTGCAAGAACATGAAAAATGCATGGAAAAAGAACCTGACAATGAAGAGAAGTGGAAAAGCAAAATAACACGGATGACAATACACTTCTTGTTCAATTTTCAGCTGCTAGCTGACAAAAAAAGCTAGAGTGGTACAATATCCCTGCTCGCTTTTCCTTGTCACCCTAATTGGGTGCGGACTCATTCCATTGTATAGGTGCCTTTAGATAACAGATAACAATATCTAGGTCTTGAAATGGGTACGTAAGTACAAATAGACATCCGGTTAATTGAACAAATCCTACACCACTTGGAATGTATGAACCCCGGTAAATGATGGGATAAACTATTAAACTGCTGCATGATTTCTTCCATTAACAGTATACATGCATTGCTATCATTGCATGGGGGCAGTGTTTTTGTTTTGTGTTTTTTTTTCGCCCTGCTCAAATGCCCCTGAAAACAAGCAGGTGCTTGGTATTGCTGGACAAGAGCTTATTTGCCAGTTGATGATTCTGGATTGATACGGTACATTACATATCAAACATGAAGTCAGAAAACACATTTGTACCGTATGAATAATTAACCTTGAAATCACGTGTTAATCAGATTTAATCAGCTGTTAGGTATTAGCTCTATAAACATCTATAAACACGCTATTTAAACCGCATCAACTGAATCTCTGACGCTGCGTTACCTCCTGGCATGTGAGGTACCCCGCGGAAGTGCACAAGCAAATGGCTCAAGGAGGAACTTTGGTGCCAGGAAGTAACAACACACGCGAAGATGCAGAGGATTTGGAGCTTGGGTCAACATTTAATGTTCGTTACGTTTTCCAAGCCGAAAATCGATTGGGATTGATATATGGTGTGTTTTTTTTGTTGGCATCAACCGGTGCTGTGAAATACTTACCCTTCCAAGAACTAACATTTTCGCCATGAAAATGGGACTTCCCAAAAGGAAAGGATCGTCTTCCAACCGTGATTTTTCGAACTTTTGCTGTCAGTTTCAGGGAGGGTAATTACCATTGTTTTTTGTCTTTAAAGATCTGACACAAATGAGTGTATAGCTTATCTTGTTGTTTCATCTTGTTTCACATGTTTACAATACTCCGAAATGGCTACTTTTTGTTTACTTCGCCCATTAAGAATGGAACTAAGATTTCGATGATTTGGGGATTTGTTTCACTTCTTTCCCGCCATTTTTCCTTAGAAAACCCTTCGTAATGACTGCGGCTAAGGATGAGTACCTCGTGGATGCCTGGCAGCTGGGTATGGTCGCTTTTTTTATGCTCACAGGCGTGGGAAGTTTTGGGTTCAAAGTGATGTTGCTATTGAGTAAATCTCCCAAGCAGCTTAGGTTTATGTGGTTCAACTTAGCTATCAACTTATTGAAATATTTGTTGCTTAGGTAGTTTGCTAAGGTTATGAGCTGTTGGTCTTCATCCAGTTGTGTTTCCGTTGTTTTTTTGTTTTTACCAGGCGTTCATCCCTTTGGTCCCTGGGATCAACCTACCGTGGTATCTGGCAACATCACTAGCCATCGCGTCGTCAACTGGACCTTGATGGAGGATTTCCCACTCTGGGTGACTTGATGGACCTGGTGGGGCCCAAAGGCAGTGCGGATGCGGCAGCATGTAAAGTGTGTTTTTTTTTACAAAAAAAACAAAAGGGGGTGGATTGATTGGTAGAAACAAAAGCGATGGAACCGGATGTCTCTTAAAGGTATGTATAGCTTGAATTGAATGTGAGAGATTTGTGGGAATTAATTCTGATAAATCCTTCAAAGAGTATACAATGCCCGTTTTGTTTGGGAGACTATGTGCGGAAGAGATTAATCAGATATGAATTCATGCAAATACTGTAAGTGGTAAGCAGCTGTTAAGTTCAGCAAGATACAACTTATCTACACATTCCAGTTTCGACTAGCAGCTAGCATGTCATGGGTCTTCATTGATACGGAGCACCATGAATGCAAGAATGCACCAATCCTGGCCCGAGAAAGCATATATCACCTCAAGCGCAGCAGCAGTAGCATGCATGTACCACTCTCTTGTATGCCAGGCCAGATGATGGTTCCAAGATTACTGTAGTTGTATCTTCTGTGATCATCTGTGTAGCATCAGTTGTTTGCCCATCAAGACAGCCCAAAAATAATATCCATATCCATAAAGAGTAAAATCATATATGTTTACCCAGGTGTCTTCAATGTCCCAGCGGCCTTCAAACAAAAATGAAGACGAAAATCATCAAACATTTACTCCCCCGAAGCCAAACATATCCCCTGAAAAATTGGTGGTTTTTGCAGATTATGTTCCTTTTGGTTCATGGTTCCCTTTTTAAGGGAACCATTCCTTCATTTTCGGATGGGGGAAAGTTTTGTTGGATGATTTTGGGGAAACCTCCTCCGCTGAAACCTCCGCTGAGGCAGATCTCATTGGTCGACTTCTAAGTCATGATCCAAAAGATCGTTTGAGAGTTGAGGATGCTACTCGGTGGAAAGATCTTGTTGGGTTCCATGTTTTGGAAATGTTGGGGAATGATTTTGAAAAGTCTATAATAATATGTAGTACTCATTAGTACTATGTATATATAGAGTATTAAACATATTTGAATCATATTTGTATACTGTACAGACAGTATACATGATATGTAATGTATATGAAATGTTCTACAATTTGATATACTAAAATACAATGGATATATATATATATACACAATATTTAGGGATGTCATGTTCGGATCCTGCCCTACTTGCCCTGTAAGAATCCGCCTTGACGCCTCCTGTCCCGATATCCTCCCCAATCACCTTTTGGGACTCTGGGCCAGATACTTCGTTTGTCATTCATGCTAAATAAGTAGGGATGAAAAAGAAAAATCACAACAAATTCTTATTTATCCAGTCAAAGAAGACATGGCAAGTTTGAGTCAGGGTGAGTTGACGTTCACAAGGGTACTGCCATGGTCTGGACCAGAACCTAGGCTATTAAAACATGGTACGTCTCACTTTGTCGGATGTTATTGTTCGTGTTGGTTGGTCCAAAACTGCAAGGTCGACATCCAGACACACAGAGGAGAATTCAAAACAATCTGGAAATGCTGGTTTTATGAGCTTCTTTTTGATGTGGGGTCTAATAATACGTGACCTCAGCAAAAATCATTGAATGTTGGTAATGCCGGGGTATCAGCCATATCAGAAAGTTCACGGATCATAGATGCGAGAACGGTATATTTATCAAGACCACATCGATATGATCTTCCATCATGACCACCAAATGAAAACTCAGTGAAAGTTTAAGCCTTATCAATTACTGCACCTCAAGAAGAGCACATAAGTGAATGATCCATTTTTCAAGATAGGATCAAAAACGGATCAACAGGCTGAGTTTTCACCAAACCTTCCCCCCCGTTCGCGACTTCCTCGCAAGGTGATGAAGCATCCTCTCTTCTGGACCTTTGCAGAGGACCACTGGCTACGGTTTTGAAAAGGGATATGTCCAGTTGATATTTCCCAAAACTAAAATTGGTACACGACACGCAGAGTGGTCCCATACCAGCTTTTGTATACAGAGAGATATATGCAATTAGTGAGGTCAAATAGTCAGAAAACTCATATAGATATGATACATCTATATGTAATTCCAAAGTGTTGACCATCCTACAACCTTTCGACTTTCGATGGTCGTACAGCATTGACACCCCGAAGGTCTCTGATCTTGCATCGAACCTGATGGAGCAGACTGGATCATATGTGACTTGGATGGTCTGTGTGTGTTACAGTGTTTTGAATGTTGTTTCATTCAAGCTCTTAAACCTTTGTGTGTGTGTAACATGTTGAAGTGATTTCAACTTGTCAAGAGGGTACTACTAGTTGGTGTGAAACATGTTATTAAATGTTCATTCTAGTTGTTCTCCGTACTATAGCTTCAACCTTGGAACGGAGTGTTACGGAATGGTTTACATAGGTACATCTCATCCTGCTTATTGTGTTTGTTTATAGCTCCAAATTCCAAGGGTCAAACTTGAATCTTTTGATTTGTATGGTAAATGTAGGTAAATATACCGTTCGTCCCATGGATCCTATGGGTATGGGGATTGCACGACTCCAGACTCCAGACCTCCATCTCTCAACACCTGCAAGCCACCGGTAGGTTGATGGCTTGCAGCATTCGGAAATCACACAGGAAGGTTCCACCGGATTTACCAAGGAAAATGCCTTTCCCAAGGAAATTGATCTTCTCTTCCCCAATGTTTTTTGGGGAAAAATCAGCTTGAAAAAAGAAAATCGCATCTGGCACCACCAAGCAGATGTTCAGGAATTTGAACCAAAGGAAAGTCCCTGCGTGTACGACAGGATTATCATTTGTTCACTCAGATTGAGGTTACCTCACACCAATTGGAAGGATTTGAATCTTGCTTTTTGATAGTTGGTAGTCAGATCATCAATGTTTGAAAGCTATATACATGAGCAGTGCAAACAACCGTTGGATTTTAGATGAATTATTTCACTGTTTGTGGAAAAGGTTTGGTATCCTCACCAACATTGTGGTCATCGTCGTTTTTTGTCTTCGACATCATCATCATCATCATCATCATCATCATCATCATCATCATCATCATCATCATCAGCATGCTGTATCATCATGTGTCGTCCATGATGGAAATCCGCTCGAAATCCCATCACAACCACTTTTTTCCCACGATCATCAATCATCCTTCACAATGCATGACATCCATGACACTCTAACGGAATTTTCCCCAGGAAAAAAAAAAACAACGAAACTTCCCAGAAATTATGTTACTCTAAGGGCCCCAGGGTAAACGGAATGACACTCGAATGGAAGCCAACACTTTACCCAAAACTTCCTCCAAGGCTTGGTTGTACCACTTGCCATGCTACTGTCGTTTTGCGCCGGGGCGTGCAGTACCACCAGCACCACCAGCTCAAATGTGACCTGCCAAAAAGTGGTTGCTAAGATGTAAGGATGTGGTCTATGAGTACCAAGTAAGGTGGCTGGTTTGAAATCTGGGTTTTTGTTGACTACGAAGTACATCTGATATACATATCATATATTATATATATATATATTTGTTTAACATGTTTAATTGGTTGATGTTCTAGTGGCATCTTAGTTTACCAGAGTGTACCTTGATCAAGATGGTCCATGGGTTCTTTTCCTTTTTCACCATGAAAACATGTTGATGGGTTAGGAATGTTCTGCGTCATGTCAAACCAATTACTTTCCGATAGATCTTGGTACTAGGTCCGGGTTTGTTTGGTCGAATCTGCTCATGTCGATGCTTCAATTCCTACACCAACTGGGATAGCAAATGCTGCAAATGTCAGCCATCAACAGCATGGTTCTGAAAGAATTTGCCACATTGCACTACTAACGGTTTCCACCTTCATTCAAATATCTGATTTCTTTTGGAACATGTCGAAGAGATTTGACACACATATCTAAGTAATATATTGTGATATTCTATATGCTGATGTCATATACATATACTTCCTCAGTGGAAATCGCATTTCCTCCGTTGGTTGGTGGCCTTGAGGTGTTTGAAGATTTGCGGAGAAGCCTTGAAAGGCAAGAAGCCCAAGGACTCCGTTGGGTCCGTAGCAATTTCACTGCACTCGGATGCAAAAAGATGATGGAAATAGTTCCATGTGAAAGTTAGGACAGTCCTCTTATACAGGCCGTTACAGGTGTGGTGGTTTGGAACCAACCCAACGCCGACACTTCCCTAATGACACAAGACTCCAACAAAAAAAAGGCCCGTGAAGTCAGATCAAACCAATCCCTTAGGGTCCCATGGATTTCCTGGGTCTCGTGGATTTGTTTCCTCGGTTCATTTCTCGTTGTGCCAACCATCCCATGGCTGCGGCGGTTTGGGTGTTTTCACCAGGAGTTGGTCTATTTGGTGCAGGACGGGATCAATGGCACCTCTACTCCACCTCTCCAGTTGCAGAATCCATGGCAGGCGGATGGTGGTGATGGATACTGCAGGGTGTGAACATCTCCAACAGAAAATGTTCCGAAAAACATTGAAAAACAACAAAGACTGAAAAAAACAAAAGGGATACCCAAAGAAATACATAGAAATACACCCTCCGCAATTTGGTTTCTTCCAGATGTGTTCTTCTCTGAGCCGCCCCTTCAACCCATCTTCAATTTGTTGATCATCCCAGATCACAGCATTCCGTGATCTCCTTGATGCTTTTGAAGCTGGTAAAGCGGCGGGTGCTGCTGGAGTCTTTGCGTCCGTATTACCACCACCTGGACTTGGATGGTGGAATCTTGGAGAGTTTTGCTGGAGGGAAGCTCCATGTTAGAGGGTAGTGGGTTGATCGAAGGTGTTGTTTGTTTGACATTTGGTTTCCAAATTCTCCGAAAGTGTCACCCCAAAGTTTCAAAGAAAAGGACCTAAGTTGAACTTAATTGATTCATATTGGTCCTTTGTTGGGGTGAAACCACCAAAAATGGCTCGCTAGTAATTGGAAGGTGTTGGAATGGGATGAGCATGGGTGAGCTATATTGGAGCAATTTGGGATATCGATCAAATCCATGGGGGTGGTTTCAAACATTTTTTATGTTCATCCCTATTTTGGGTAGATGATCCAAATTGACGAGCATATATATTTTTGAGATGCGTTGGTTCAACCACCAACTAGCCCTTCATCTTCCTGATGTTTTTTGATGGTGAAGAAGTGAAGATGAAACGATGTCACTTGGGATTTCACTTGGCCCTTCTTCAGAGAATCCTGGGCTCGAAACAATTGGGGGAAGTTCTATATTGATGGAGCCGGACCTCATCCACACCTCAGGTCCACTTAAGGAGCTTTAATCATCAAAATGGCTAGATAAAGTTTAAATGGTCAATATGGAATTCCAGTTGGTGCAAGGGTTTCTGAATCTACTTGGTAGGTCTTGAGAACATGAAACATTTGTCTTCCAAGTTTTTTCAGGGGCGAGCCGTGCATAGCTGTTCCATTTAGAGACTAATCTTGGGAATTGAACAATCTTACGATCACCGGTCACTATATTGTCCATGGTGGTATGTTATGATTGTATGATAGACCAAAGTCGGTAACAACAAGCACAGGTCGTTTTCGTTTAGATGTGTAGATATTTCACGGTGTTTCAAAAAGATTCAGCTGTTGAGCATCGTTGTGAAGAAGTGTTTCAACCTCGACGAACGCACTTGTTGGAATCCCTCGAGGGATGTGGCCATGAATTTCAGGTTGTTTCTGTGTGACTTACTGGATTATCATGCCATTGGTGGTCACATCCTTCAGCACCTGAGATGTTTTTGTTGGGGAAATTAGAATGGGATTCGTTTACGAAAGGTCGAATGAATTGGCAAAGAAGATGATCAAGGTCGACATGACCACCGCAAATTCGAGTCAGAATGGCAAAAATACCATTGTAAAGGCCATAATTTGGGAATTTGGGATATTTACATATGTTTACTTAACAACTAAATATTAGATGATACCAAGTTTTGCAGGATTTCCATCAAACAAATATTGGGAAACCCTAAGAAAGTCATATATATCCGGATTAAGTTGGCTCGCGAAACCCGGTGCGGACGAGATTTCCGTGATAGGATTTCCGAGGCCTCCTCCTCCATGGCCAGAGGTGAACAAGGTCAAGGTGCCTCCCATCTCAGGCGGGGATCTGGGGGTGCCAATTGATGGGTGACATCTCCAGGTTGGTCACCAGTGTTGTACATGATAGACGGGGGCCCCGTATCCAAAAACCTAACATGACAAGCTGGAACATCGACAATGAAGATGTATTTCCTAATTGGAAATGGGGGATTTTCCAATGTCTATCTTAGTTTTCCAGGGTGTATTTTTTGGGTAGATCTTTTGTTTGATCACATCAAAGTATAAAAGGATCTTCATCCATATGAGTTGAGGGTTCAAAACAAAAAAAACAATTACTGTACACGGTATTGACAACGTTCAACGTTCCCTTAGGATGTCACCATGCTGAAAAGTTAAGATGAATCGGTGCTTAATGTCAGTTGTGGGACCCATAAGATTTTTTGGAATCAACCCAGCCATTAGTGGCTTTTGAGATGTATTTTCTTCGGTAGTTTCCACGGATTTTTTGTGATACACCCAGGAAAATTAGGCATGGAACCTAAAAATCGCCTCATCGAAAAAGAACATCATCTTCCAAACCTTCATGTTTGGGTCCCATTAAAAAATCCAGGGTGTATGTCAAAGAATTTGAAATTGTCACTTAGTTGTTGGACAGTTCATCCTGCAACTATGGTGATTTAGTGAAATTTGGTGACGTCGTATGGTGTTTCAACCATACCAACTCGTGGCTTCATAACAAGACATGCGGAGCCGCGTTCTGCTGACCAGGCACTGGAACAATGCCCTTTGGACAGGAGCATCTTACAAAGAGGGTGAAGCTTCAATCTTGGAGGGTGATTAATGAGATCAAACGCTTTGCTGAGCATTGAAAAGTGATCTTTCATAGAAAGATGTTGAACTTGAAAATCATGTTTAATTCAAAAAAAGCTTAGAGAAAAACCAAAGTCTTGTAAAGTCCTCCTTACTTGGCAGTGCCCCTTTTTCCCCCATGTGTTCCCCATAGCCTTAGCCTACCCCCACCATCCACAGGAGATGCCGGCATGTCCTCCTTGGACTGTGCCCGCGGCCATGTCTTGTGCGTTGCAAGGTCTTCCGGAGCCATGGTAACGACCTCAGCACCAACGGTCGTTCATGGCTGACCTGAAAACATGACAAAAATCAGCCAACAAGGCTTAAATTTCAAGTCGGTGAATGGTAGTTTAGTCAGGATGAGAGGGAGATATACATGGCGGGCTGACTCAAGGTGGTAAATGTGTTCATCCATGTGTATATACATTGTCACAGGGACAGGAAGAGGGCAAAACATCCAACTCTTACCAATTGCAAATATTATAAATAAGTGTCTTGCCCGCAATACCTTCATAGTGTTTTGGCTACTGGTTGATAGTTGATACTACTACTATATATTTGCTTTCCGGATTTGAAAGGAGTTGAATTGCAGAAGCTCGTTTCGTCCCTTTTTATAGATCTTCTTCTTCTTCTTCTGGTTCTACTTGTTTTGTTGTTCGGTACGGTTGTTGATTTTGTTCAAACTGCGTCAGGAATCCGAGCCCTAAAATCCCATTTCTTTACATACCTCGTTTCCGATTTTAGCGTGTCACTTAAGCCTCTGTGCCTTGACCAAGCCACATGATCCCCACTTGGTCTACGTCTATTTCCCTGTCAAGGCATTTGCCAACCGACCACTTTGACCCCACCGAATGGCCACTCATGCAACTCGGCTGCCGAGCATTAGCACGGAAGTTGGGAAGCCACAAACGGCTTCTTAGATGCGATGTTTCGTTTTATGGATTTTTTGGTGTTGGTTAATTGGTAAATGTTATATATATGTATATATATGTATATTATTATTATATACACTAAAAGATATTAAAAACCAGCCTTTTGCAGGTGAGGAAGAATCAATTGCAAAATTCCTGCCATTAAAAAGAAGCTAGTTGCGGTATTTCTTCTGGGTCGGAGTGTCAAAAGTCGCTCATTTCTTTCAGATGGGAATGGAAAAAAGTGGAAACGTGCAGAAACGCGTGCAAAAATTGATGTAACAGTATGTACCATGCATGTACATATTTAATTTTCTATGTATATGATCCTTTATAATCATATTTTGATATATTTTGAATTTTTTGATTCTTTGATTATATATACCCATGATTTCACCAAGTCATATGAGTTGTTATTTCTCCTCTACAGTTGTTTCGCCTTCGTTTTGCTCAACCCACCAAGGCTACCAAACTCGACACTTCCCGAAACCGATGCAACGCGAGGACTTCCGAATGCCATGGATTTTTTTTGGTGGGATGTCATAACGGTTACCCTCTAGGGAACTAACATATTCCACCTTGGGAAGTTCGGAAAATCATCGACTCAAAAGTTACCTTTGGGAGGGGATATGGGACAGTCCCCAGGAGGGTATGTACGTGAAGTGTTTTGTTTCAGACGTATGGCGAGGAGGATGTCTGGATGTCTCAATCAGTTGTTGATTATGTTTTTTAGGCATTTGATTCCCTAAGGATCCCTAAGGTCTGTTTGAAAAGAGGCTCCTGGAGGTTGACATGCATAGGATATGGGAGCATGAGTTATTTTTGTTTGGACCCTGATCAGTGTCGACCCAAATTAGGAACCACCATTTGGTCTACTGGAAGGAAACCACCTGGGATTTGTGGGGCCTCTAATCTTTGATACGCCCAAAACAATTACCCCATAGATATCCTGAAAACAGCACAGATTTGACAAACGAAAGCAAAGAAAAGTCTCGAGAGAATGAATGCAACTTGCGTTGTAGTTGAATCACAGAATGATATCAGTTGACTGTTAGAAGGGAAACAAAACAACCCGTGAGTTCAGGGTTGTGTCCAGCTTCGTGAAATCTTATCAATTTGACCATGGAAACCTCAGGAGCACCGTGTTTCGATGACGAATACCAAGAACGACATGTGCCGAGTACGAAGCAAGGAGCGCAGAAGTTGGATGGATTATGGATTTTGATATCTCATGGACTATCAGAAACAGCATGAAAGCTTGAAAAAGTCAAAAGGAAGGGCCATGTTTTCAATACAATGAACATATTAACATGAATAACATGTGATATAAAAAATGCTTTTTGGCTTGAAACTTGAAGCAATCATCATCACAAATCAGACACGTTGGAGATTCACAGCACCAGTTCTTCGTTACATTGGGACAAGATGTAGTGAATCCGGTTGATGTTTGTGATTTGCCAAGTCTGGTGGGTAGTCCAATGTCTCTTCCCACTTCACCTGATGTGTAGAATTGTGTCAATCAACTCGAACTCTTCAGACGTTTCTATTTTGATCAAGGCCAATTTGCTGAATTAAATTCAACCCGAAGATACACACAGAAAGCATGATCATGAGTTCAAATCAAGAGCCTGCGATTGTTACATGTATATATACACACATTTTGTATATATATATATACACATACATTTCTACCTTATGTGTATGTGATTATGTGTTATTCAACATATGTGTTGCTTTCATATCTTCACGGCAAGCAGATGTCAACAACATTTCTGACATGAAACCATTTTGTTTCAGGATTGGTGCCAGACGTTTCCAGCTTTTTCTCATCTCCAGCGGGTACCAATGGTGAGACAGGTCCGGGAACTGTGGGATATCTCTCATGTTGACCATTGCCGACCTCATCCCAAAAAGGTACTTCAATAGGGTAATCCTACCTGAAATTGCTGGGTTGACACCACGTTTTGGGTGGAAAGCAAAGGCTAAGACAATGTGCTTTCAATATATTCTGACTCAGTAGAACTTGCAAGGAACATATGTTTTGTGAATTGCAACAAGGAGGTGGTTGGCATTTTATCATGATGCGATGTAATTTCAAGTACCTAGTACCTGCATGTCTATCTCTTTCTATGTTCATGAGAAAGATAATGGTGTTGTTCACAGTCAACAGCATACCTTAGATATTCCTTGTCAGGATCAGTGCCAGACTGTTCCAGCTTCTTCTCATCGCCAGCAAAGGGTACCACTGGTGAGACAGGCCCGGGAACTGTGGGATATCTCTCAGTTGAAATCAGTTGATTCCTTCTTAGCACTTTCTTGAGGCCAAAATCACCAACCTAACACCGAAAAGGTACAGCACTCGTCTGCATGTACGCTTCAATAAGGGAATCCTCTCAAAATGATCTCAATATTGCTTTGGAAACTAGAACAAACATACAAATTGATACAAATTGCATCAAGTTGCCCAGATTGCTTGAAGAATTTGAAAGTTGCTCTCAGATAAGATGTTCAATTTTTCTACCTACTGTATCAATCCATAGCTTTCCCCCTGAAACCATCACCTTGTCCAGTTTTTAAGTACAGATCTCTTGGCTGGCAATAGATACATCACAAGAGGAGTTGTTTTGTTTCGGAACGGCACAGAAATAATAGTCAAGAGTCAATAGTCCAACCTTATATCCTACTTGATACCTTGCCTACAGCTGCTTGGTCCTCCTTGCTGATGGAACATCTTCCCAGCGGCCAGGTGTGTGTGATATCACTCCAGAACCAGTGGATCGACCCAGGTGCCACGGAGAATCAGGGTGGGGAATTCATGGTATGAATGTCTAGACAGAACTTTGATGTCATATAATTTTGAGTTCCTTTTGTACATAGTATAGCTATATGTACATAACTGTCTGTATATGTCATATGTACACATGTTTGTATGCATGAATGGTGTTTGTGTATCAGTTTTTTTTGGATGCTATCTGATTTCAGGCAAAGAAGCACTAAGTGGAGTTGGTGTAAGAGATGGACTGTTTGTATTTCCTGCCAATTTGAGAAATGCAGAAGCAATATAACTTTGCTGTCAATAGTGAGTTGTATACGCTTGGAAATACATCATATCAAGGTTCCCTTAATAGGTGGTAAGTAGCATATAATCACCCAATTGGCAATATATACGTGGTATATAAGTGGTATATACTGCCAATTGGGTGATTATATATCACCTACCACTATTAAGGGAACCAGAAACAGCTATTGATCATATGTCATATGAATTCATACATACAATAGGCGATATCATCTCATGAATCTAGCGTTGATGGCTGTATCTATATTTTTCTAAATACAAATACCTACAAATTCGCACAAAACATCCTATCTACACATCATGAATGCCCGCCCAATTCCCATGGCACCACCCGTTTCGTCAATGAGGTCCTTATCTCCTGAGGAAAAGCAGCAAAGAAGGAAGGTGAAGGATGCATCGTTGGATTCAAATGTTTCGGTTTCAAGGGAAGGAAAACTGAGAAACTGAGGGATGAAAATTTTGATGAAAGGATCATGAAAGGATGAAATGATAACTTGGAAAAGTTTGGTTTGTATCTACTGGAAGGTGTTTGAATATATGTCTACATAGCAAAGACGTAGTGTGATTGTTTATTTTTGGACTTCCGAAAGACAGGGATTGGATATATTCCTGTGTCACTTACACGTATGGGTCTTTGTCGTGCCCAAAAATGCAAAATGCATGAATACCTTTCAGAACTGAAACTATAGAAGTCGTGCCTGTTGAATCAATTACTGTATATCGAGGTTATTTCCATGTTTCTGACATTGGGTCACGTTATGTGTATTTCACTCCAGCATGTTGCGTATCCTACGGGTTCTAGGATGTACAAATCTTTGCCCGAATGTCGTTGTCAACGGTACCAAACGCCCCCTGGCGATACGACGTTGATGTTTCAGAAATCCCAAACAACAACACCCTTTTTTATCAGATGTTTGGATTAAAAAACCAAACGTAAATTACATGGGGAATTTCAACTACCTTTACCTTCCTAAAACTGGTGGAAATTTTCTCCCCAAGGAGATGCTTGGTGTTTGCCTCCAAAAGTTGGTGGAGTTGGATGAGGCCATGGAGGCGACCATTTGAAAAACCTGGGGAGGGTTTCCAGGAGCGATTTTTGGACCCCGAAAAATTTCAACAAAAATCTAGGGTTGGGTGAAATATTCTAATTTGGGGCAGATATATATGTATATATATGTATATATATGAACACAAGTGATGTGTTTCCAAAGTCATAGTAGTGGTAGTTATGTGTGTATATAGAATGCTTTGATATGTTATGATAGGTTACATTTGCATGTATTATGTCAGTGGATTTGGGAGGGATCACTGGTAAAGGTTGCGGAAATGTATATAAGGAGTTCTGCTAAGCAGTGGGAACTGTGACAAAAATATTGCAATGAAATCTCCGATGACATCTTGGGTTCCACCTAATTTTCTAGATTTATCGGTATTCATCCCCGTTTGTAAATCTAATTTCAGCATATTTCAGCATCGTCCAACTCTACATCTTATCATTTTATCGCCTTACCTGGACGTGGTTCAGCAGACTCTCACAACATTCTTGCAAGTTAAGTGGAAATTCGTTTGCACATATGAGAGCAGGGATGAATTTTACAGAATGTTTTATTGATCTGGTGATGGGAAAACACCACCAAAAAGGGTGGAGACTAACATAGCACTTTTGCACCTGAAACATAGGGATTGGATTCGGATGAGTTTCCTTTGGGAAAGGCGTTTTGTAAAGGTAGATCCATGATCAATGAAAACTGACCTCAGGCGGAGCGGAAACCTCCGCCAGTTGATGGTCGCTTGCTGCAGCCATTATTGAAAATGATGGGGACCTGCTGTAGGTGACTGTTGTATATCATTAATAGCATACATACATTATGCATGTAGATATGATTTTAGATATTTTATTCATAACACAATCATTTGTTAAGAAAATCAGAATGGTTCAGATGTTACATAATTACAGGTTTGTTCGCTTGATTGCATACTTTCCCATCGCAAAATTGTCGTTTCTGCCGCAGAAAATCGTGGAGGTAGAGAAGAAGGAAAAAGGATGAAAACTGGCATTCCATTGTACTGGTCGGTTTATAGGGATCCTTGTAAATGGCTTATTAAAATTCCACTTTTTAACTGAGTAGTATCATCTCCACATAGCAAGTAACCAAGGTTGTGGTCACTGCTCAGGTCTTTGTTTTTTCCTCAGGTTGTGACTCACCAATACTACGGAAAAATGGACCCACTGTTTGGCCATTGTTAAAAGCCCATAAGGATAAGGTAGCATGGATGCTTCGAACATGTTGGAAATGAGTATAGCACATGTAGGCAAACGTATGTTTTTTAAAGAATCGGATATTTCACTGATCAAAAAGAAAAAGTAGTTGCGGCTTTCGTGTTTTTGTTGATGTGGATCTCTTCCGCGTGAGATTTGGATTCTTCCAACCCAGGTCACCAGTGATGAAATTCTCCCAGAATTCATCGGAGCGAAGGAAATGCACCAAGTGCCCGGGCAAGCGAAGCGCACATAGTGAAGAAGTGGAAGATCCACCAACACTAGACTAGATTTACATATGCACATCCAATGATTGAAAATACAAGGGCTTATAACCCGGCGGATATCCAGTCATCTATGTTAGTTCCTTGGTGACCAATACAGTTTTCAGATCTGATGGAAAAGCTGTTCACCTTTGAGATGTTACCTCAGCCGTAGTAGGTGATGCGGTGTTTCGCGAAACTTGCCCGGATATTGTGTTGGCATGTCCCATGTGAGAACAGGGGTTGGCGTAAGTTTGCAAAGCTATACCCCTTTCCTGCACGGCTGGCTAGCACATTCGAGCCATCTCAAGGGTTCATCGAGGTCCACCCCAAATCTGAGACAACTTCTGACAGTTTTGCAGTTACTTGCAACGGTTGGCCAATGAATTCTGAGATGCCTGGAATTCCAGAATTTGAATTGTGCTGTGCAGGCTGCATGAAGAGCATATGCAGTGGATTGGACGTTAGTAGTTCTTGATACGAGGAAGCAACAAAACTTAAGGGAGTGCACATGTGTTGCCCGTCTGTTTCAAAACTTTCAAGATGGTTCTGTCTCAAACTTGAAATCCCCCAAAAAATCATCAGTTTCATCATGAAACCATAGATGTTCATACAAAGCTCATCGTTTTGAAGGTATTTGCAGATTGTTTCCTCATTTGACCTAGCAACTTGTCTTACAAAAATGCTACCAACTGCCGCTACAAGAGCCTGATAGCTCGGGTGACCACTGCCAGATCAGTGGAGCAAAGTTGATGAGGGAGGTAGTTTAATGTGACAGATAAGTCCTTCAGTGCATGGTTGGTTGAGGTGATGTTGTTGTTGTTGTTGTTGTTGTTGTTGGAATTCCTCTAAATGAAGAAGTTCTAGATGGTGGGAAGTGGTTGGTTTGCCATAGGTTTGGTCGTGTGAGTTGCAAGAAGCAGAAGATGTTTGTTGAGGCCACTGGAAGTATGTTGCTTTGACTTTATTGCCCCCTTGGTCCTCGAACTCTATAGTAGTAGTGGATGCGTCCTAGAAAAGCATACTATACAATATATATATATATATATGGATACCCTAGATTCAAAATACATGATATACATGGCACTGCTGAAGATCATTACAGGTCGTTTACAGTATAAACCAATACATGTTGTGAGCTATGTCAACATCTACATTTGACTCTAACACATATGGATTTCAAGTTGATCCTGGGGAATCCCACCACCGGTCCGTGCGTTGAAACATGGATAAACATGTAACGGTTGGCTAAAAAATGATGGATCAAGTTGTCAGGTCGTAAATGGTTCTCCAGGGTTTGTAGAATTATTTCTGTGATGGTTGATGAATTTGTAGCGTTCCACTTAAAGATCAATACTTTGCAAAGCGATGTTAAAACTGGGATTCCTCGCAAAATACAGGCTCGCGGAATTGAATGAGGACAGATACAATCAAATCAAGATGATCAAAATGATCAAATGAATCAGTGCAGATTTTTGTTTGGTTCAGGTATCATTTGATCAAGTCATCAATTTATACCAATTTTTGTTGAACTTCTACATGGTTCACATCCAGAAATGCTTCCGATGCTTCCCTCACCGTCACCAGACACTTTGAGACTTTCGCGGCGCTTCTTTGGGCCCACCGGAATTCAACACCCACATAATGGTCACGTAGGTGGTAAGATAAACGCATTTCTACATCAATTGTACCAATATTGTACCATATACATCCATATACCATGTTACCATACCATTATTTGGCCATATGTCCATGGGTTTATTTATGTGTATCAACAGGTTTTCCTGGTGACAACGAATGGTTTGTGTCACAGGTGACGTGGTTTGTTTCGATAGCAAAATGTAAGGAATCAGATGGCAAGCTTCGTTCACATGAGGACGCCCTTGCAGTGTGCAGGGCTAAACTCTGGATACCGTTGACCACCCCAAACCCTGAAAGACACGGGCTTTTATCTCTCAAAGTGGCTTTCCACTCCAAAAAGTGATAAAAGTGAAGGTGTAACAGTGTTCCGTGCTCGTAATGTTTCCTAGATTGCACCCAAGAATGGCTCAACCACATGGCGAAAGTACTGATATGATTTAGAATTTGTTTGTTTCCAATCCACCTTGGGGATAGCGAAAGGCAGTACCGAAAACGGCATTCAGGAAATCTTCAAGAGGGTTCTGAGACTTGGTGATAATCAACAGGCATTTGGCCTTTAAACTTCCAAACAGATGACGTGCTTCGAATAGCCAAGGATAAGAATTCTACGACCTGCTTCTAAAAGTCGTGGGATGTCGTGGGTGTTGTACTACTTGTTTCACTTTTAGCTTCCTTGCTCTGTGAGGGTGGCTCCCTTTCGATCGTACCATAAGTGAACGGATGGCCCTTAATTGAATTCCTGCGTAGGACGGTCCGTCACCGAGATGAAGTCGTGAAGGTGACGACGTCTCGTGGGAGTGCGTGTCGGGCACATGTCACATGGTGCTAGTGCGAAAGCTGGTGATGCTTTCAGGCTGTCGCCTGGATAGAACGTAATTTTTGTGTCAAGGTGATTCATGATGCACAAAATTCCCTGGAATTAACAATCTACAGGTAGGCAACTTCTGTTGCCTTTCCAACATCCATATGTAGCCTGCAAAAGGTAGCAAAACAAAGATGTTGCTGAGCTGAATGGTTTGGTGTCATGTAAAATATGGACAACGGTCAGGTTGATGATCCATGAATGGTCATTGTTAGTAGTGTATTGTCTCCTAGATATTCCTAGACCATTCTTAAAACAAACATGCCATGTTTCTGGCCCCCTCAAGCACAATACATCTCAAGACCTCGTCATCTCCAATGACATGCTGGACATTTTGTGTTAAGGTTCGAAGCAAGATCAATCACTTCACTTAAAACACAGCTCAATCACACTGCATACCTCGTTGACTGGTGATGCTATGAGACAGGTGCAGCCATGCCAAGAACAGCAGAATCACCATACAACGGCCCTCCAGAAGCTTATAAGAAGCATATAGGCTTCTTCTGACCACTTGGGTGTGGCTCACAAGATGTGACTACCGTGACTCTGTTGAAATTTCCTTTACCTTTGATCTTTCCTTGGCCAGTTGTAAAGATTGGGATTCTCAACTGTATCATGGTCTATCTAAAGTGGTTTGGAGGTCTTTGTTTATGGTTCCACCATACCCATTTGGCGTCGGGGTTTGCCTCTAGATACAGGCTGCGGCCTTGCATCAAACGATTGCAAGAGGAAAAAAAGGTGTGGCAGTGCAGTAAGACATCGCAACCATGGATGATTAGTTGGTAAAATGAGATATTCATGCGGATTCCGTTTGTTTTTAGATGTATAAGTTGGCAACCCAAAACAAGAACTATTACCTCTTTTTCGAGGATCCCCATCAACAAAACTGTGCACCACATTTCCCTTCGTTGGTGGAGTGCAAGGCACTTCACTTCACTTCAGGAAGGAACTTGTTTGGCAAAACATGGATTGTGAGTCAACAATTTGGGATACAGTTAGTTGTTTTTACTTTTCTCCTGTAGATTTATATATACTGTATATATATTTACATCAATATAATATATATGGTGTCCGAACTCAACCTTTTGTAGAATAATTGCACGAATTATTGCACTTTTTGGGAAAAGACATTTTGATGATATCCCATATATATGTACATTTCTATTTAATATTGCTTGCTATTTTCAAAAAAAATGTTTACAACTTACAATCATCAAGCCACTGGAGGGTCCAGGGGTCGCGGGGGTCTTCCCTTTTGCTGAGGCTCAGAGTGAAGCTCAGAATGGTTTAGTCCAATTCTTGACCGATTTCGAGGTTGATGTCCGACGAGGGTGGACGGGGGTGGAAGTTTGTGTAGAATAAACCTCCAAGGCCAACAGATGTTGCTGGAGAAGATTCGGGAAAAAAGACAGATATGGGAATGTCCATCCCATGGAGCCTCAGTGCAGGTGTTTGTCGATCAAGAGTATCCCTCGTACATTCAATTCTTGTTTTTTGATTTTGTTCATTTACATAGAATTGATGATGGATTTATTTCAAAACAACGGACAAATTTCGACAGAATTGCAAAGAAAAACAAGAGAGGGTTCAGTAGATAAGATTTTGTAATCAGGAGAGATCCCTGGAGTTCGTTCATGCCCATTTGGAACATTGGAACACTATTTATCTCCAAAAAATCTTTGGGTAGCTATACTAAGTGGGCTATGTGTTTGAGGGGTTGCCTGAAATAGTAGGTAAATAATCAATGCATTTTAATGAAGGGAAAGCTATTGACCTTCACGATACACTGTGACTACTTGGTTAAGTTCAGGGATCAGCTCTGATTTTTTTTTGTTCAATTGTGAGGGGGGTATGTGGACACAAAAATGAGGGGAATGACTTGACTTGGTAGGGAGATGTGTCGATGGCTTGATATGTACATGGTAATTGGATGTCGTAGATTTTGAGTGGTACCTTGGTGAAATGGATTGGAATTCGTGGTTGTGTAGTGTATCAAACATATGTTCATTGTTCATCATGACACTGCAAGAGGTATTGTACTGTATTTAACTACTGAAAAGAGATGACATATGTTCAAAAGTGAAACCAGGAGACGTGAACAAGGTGATGACCAAATATTTGTAAACAACGAGGAAGGCTATCCTGCCCATTACTGTGCATGCCCTGGCATCATGTATGGAAAAACTGCTTATTTGATGAGTCCTATTTCCTCAAAACATCGTCCTTAAAAAATAAGTGACCTCCCAAATTCTGCAAAGCATTGATTTGAGGATAGATAGATCGGCAACATATCGTGGAATTGATGGGCAGCCCACAACACTTTAGGGGTCAACGGTCAACACATCCTTTTTCACAATGGTGATTGATTATACCAATAGTACCTCGTCTAATTCACCCTGAAAAACTGTTTATCTTATCTCGTTTTTTCGCCAAGGAAAGGAATAAAGAACAGTTTTTGAAAAGGGTCATTTTTGTGTATGTCTCTTTGGGTTGTTTCCCATCAAAATTGTCACAACATTAGTACGGCATCAACCACTGGCCTCAAAGGCTTTGCTAGATTGGACTGAAATCAATATTGTCTCCATCTTTTATGAAAGACCAAGATGAAAACCGTAATGTATGTAGGGCAGAATGGTCAAACCTCTTTTAGAGGCATTAGTATATAAACTGTATAACATATTCAATTTTGAACAGTAAGGGGTGCATTGTTTCCGTGGGATATTTTTTCAAAATAGCAACTGTCAGGTAATGGTTAGTTGGTGGTTCGGGTTGGTGGTTTGGATTCCTGGAATCCCCGAAAATGAAAGGGATTGTTCCCTGGCGGGGAACCCATCCCAAACCACCAAGCCTTACCGTTTGTTAAAAAAAAGAAGTCTTACAAAAGTTGATCATTATAATCATTGATCATATAAGCCATGGCCAAAAAAACACCTTAGAAAACTTTTGAAACTGGTTTTCCTTGGATGGGAATGGGATTTCTTGCCACTTAGTTGAACCGTTTCCATGGCGGATTTGATATCCCGTTGGACGACCTTCAGGTAGTGCCCGAGCTTTTGCCCAAGTCGAGCGCTTTTGCGGTGTTTCGAGAGGTGGGAAGAGGGGAAACAGGTATTGGATATAGGAGATTTATGTTGATGGGTATTAAATACGGCATGCGCATGATTTCATTAGGAGACTGCTGTTGTACTATGTATTTATTTATATAAATACACATATATGTATGTCATTATTTATCTATCTATATATATATATTTTGAGTAAAGCAGATTGGGTACGCTAGTATATATATATATATACATATGCTCACTGCATAGAAGTGCAAATGAGGTGTCTATTTGGAGTGTGCATATTTTCAAGCATACTGTGGCATACATACTGAAGATTCATGGAATCAACAAAAACAGTCCTGCCATGTCATTTCTGAGCCACAATGGCCATGTGGAGGTAGCGAAGGCAACCACTGTCCCCATGGACGTGAGAAGAAAGGCACATTGATGGAGGGAATTTGGATTGATAGCTGGCAGTGATAGATGGGGAGCTGAAGGCTACAGATATGATTGTGTCCCAGAAAAATTAGGATACCTGTGTTGAACCGCTTAAAAAGATGGGAAAGTCCTTCCCCTGCATGGTTTCGCTATAAATAGATGGTTTTGGTGTTTCGGGTCAAAACATCGAGGTTACTGACCTCATTTTTCATGACCTTTGGGACATCTCACCATGAGTTTTGGAGCATGTATGTAGAATCGACGGACTAGAAGTAAAGCTGGGACTCAGCTTCAAACTGTTCTGTAGAAATCTAAATCTTGCAGTGTTTATCCAACTTCAGAAAAATGATATTATCTTCCATGATGTCATCATCAGAGTTGAGAGCTACCATTTCATATTTTACAAACTGCTAAAGCCCATTAGTTGAGCCTACGTGATGCCGTTTACCATTGCAGATTGGAGATGAGCACCAACAGACCTCCAGCAAGATCTTTTCGTCCAAGACTGAGAGGGTTTTTTTGAAGTCGAGAAGATGGACGGAATTTGATGAGTGAAGATCAAGGTTTATCTTAGAGTGCTACCCACCCAACCAGGATGTAGTAGTGACCATCAGGATTGCATACGATGACATGACATTTTGTGAGCTGGAATCCCTCCCAAAAAACATAGCCTTCACGACTTCCAGTGGCATCCGAGTTGAGATGTGTTGGAGGACATGTGTTTCTTTACATTGCTGGTTCTACTGTTTATTATGTTGCATGTTTATTCCCTTGTTTATCTAGGACTCGGGGTTTAAAGTTCAGATCAGGATAGGTCACATCAGCTCCAAAGGGTTCTCAAGAACGATTTCCCCAGTGCAGTTTCAGCAGTCAAACTCAACTGAACATATGTCCATACACATCAAAACAATGTGAAAAGATACCAGATACCATATACTGTATTTTTTAACTTTGCTCCTTGCAAAAAATATGAAACTACCTTGGAAGTATAGCTTTCTCAAGCTGTTATATCGATTCCTTATGGTTGCGCCTTGTTTTGACACTGTTTTTCAGGTATTGCCACTTCGCTTGTAGCTTCCCAGTGATGGCACAAAAGGCCTTCGCCAGCCCAGGCGGGTTTCTCGCGGGAGGGTTCAGAAACCGAAGGAGTTCTGGTGATCGCTGAGCCTATTGAGGAAATCCCAACAAAAAAAATGACCTCTAGGAATTTGATCCGGGCCCAAAATCCAAGGTTTTTGATACATGTTTCAAATCGAAACGTTTAGGTAAGTTTGATGTTGGCTAGAATTTACTGGGGATTTTTCTTTGAACATTTGAGCCATGTTTCTTCAAACCACCCTGCAATAGCCTGACGCATCAGGTGCCATTTCACTGCTTCGGCTGATGCAATGGATGGACGCGTCAAAGGTGGGAGTTGCAGCCTAAAGATGAGTTGGACGCAACTGGCACCCGCTGGAATTAGATACAACCAAGAAGTATTGAGAATTGTTGCATGCACTACCTGGGTATATGTATCTCACTGTACGCATAGGATATAATATGCATCTACATCTACCATACGAACCTAAGTTGATATGAAATACCGCAAAAAGTACCATGTATTCCATGTATATCCAAGATCCACACAAATGATGCATAATTCTAGATCAAACGATCGGATCACGGACGGAAGGTATCAGCTCTGAACGATCAAGCACTAAGTATTCAAATGTGCAGTTGTATTGCCCCAAAAAAAAACCTGTCCCAAGCATGAGGGCAGAATGTCGTTCATGAATGTTCATGATATGATGATATGAATCAACATTCAAAGGTTGACCCAAAACGAAGGCTTCTCATCTCGACAGGACCTCAGTTCATCTTACCACAAAATCTCCTAAAAAGATCATCTACAGAATTTGCATGGGTTCGCCAATTTCTGCGTGATTCAACTGTTACCAGCTACCATTGATTGGCTGGAAATTAAAATGTTCCTTTGCCAGGATTGGTGATTCGTAGGTAGCCCCTATTAATTGTTTTTCCTGTTTTAGCAACCACATCCCACCACTTCAACGTATCTCCCTCACGTTTGCGAAGCTAGACCCCAGACCCGTTTGGTTCTCACCTACATCAATATAGACATTGATAGTAGCTGCTGTGAAGTGTCTCCCCAAAGAGTCACTCATTTAAGATCTGGGGTCATATTCTACCCACCTTTGCCCAAAGAATTGATGACCTGCAATCTCATCCTGGGCCCTTAGAAAAGGATCATCGAGGTGTGAAAATGGTGATAACGGGGAGTTCAACATGCTTTATGACGGTGCTGTATAGGTATAAGTGGTTTCTGTAAACAGGTTCGAACTGAAAAACTACATGTACGTACAATAGGGGGTATTATAATAGTAATGATGTAGTCTTTTGAAGAGTGGTTTGTAGGCATTTTTACCCAGGTGATAATGAAATGTGTGTAATTACTGTACGTATGTATATGATGTATACAATTATTATGGATTGCGTTTGTTTCTGTTCAAGTGTCTTTACCATATTCACATTTACTACAAGGAATCCTCCTGACCAGGGCCGCGTCCTCTTCAGCCAAACTTTTCCCGGCTCGGCGCCAAAGGGTTGCCAGGGATGCCCAGAATAATCCATGGGATCCGCTGCTTTCCTCGGGTAATGTCAACTAGGCAATATATTAACCACGCCCACTCAACCAGGGGTGTTGAAAATTCAACTCATGGCGTCATGGACTCAACTTGACCAGATTGTTTCCATGTTGATTACTAACTAATGAAAAGGTGGTAGTCCCAAACAAAAATCTCATTTGGTGTGTTGAACATCTGGGTGGCAAACTATATGCGTTGTTATTTTAGATTACATCCTTTGAATGTTAGGATGGTTACCCAAAAAGTCACTCCAGGTAGAATATATATGATATGTTTAAAAAGTTACCCTTTTCCGAAACCACCTTGTTTAGAATGTTACATCCCCGAAACTAAAATGACAAAGAAAAAAACAACCATGTGAAGATGCATCTCCTATTAAATGATGGTGATTTTCCAGCCAGCCGCCAGCCATGTTAGTTTTCGGGGGTGTAAATTTCCGCAGTGTAAGCTTTCTTGAAGCACCTACGGGTCATGTACCCCCATCCTCAAGCCCAGGCGCTGTAAGTCTACGAATTGTACCGGATATGGAGAAGTTACCAGAGGACTGGCAGCAGCTTTCAACCCCGAAATGGCGGGAATTGGGGGTTGTCGAAGTTGATTTCGTTAACTCCCAGGGATTGTGGACAACGCCCGAAGGAATCTGAAAAGGTTCTATTCTATAAAAACATGTCCCAAAATTCATGTCAGCGGTCCGAGTAGGAATCAAATTATTGGTGACGGTAGTCCCAAAAACCAACATGAATGCTGAAAAGATCCTTCTTTTCGAAAAGGAGAAACATCAACAAACCCACCAATTAATTGGGTTCCACGCTAGTTTTCCGGGTGTTGATAGTGGCAAGCATTCAAGCTCCTGCAACTCCCCGGCGAGTTGATGGTTCGTCAGCCGAAGGAGTTGCAAGAACAGTTGGAGCCCAAAGTACAGGCTGGGGGTGATGCCGTGATGCCCCTGTGGATGTTTTTTTCCAGGCCGCTAAGTACCGGTAGCTGGTTTCTATGAGAGATGTAGGAAGTATCGGGGATGACATGATGAAGCTTCTGAAAGTCATACATATATATATATATATTGTATGCGCCTTGAAGTCTGTTTTGTTCAAAGGCACTCGACGCTCAGCCCCCCATAGTCAAGATGACTTAAATTGCAAATAGAAGTGTGAAATAAACAGGAGACGCAATATATTTGCAGTATCGTTTGTAATCATGCTTTCAAGTACGTACAGCTGATCATTCAATTCAATTTAATTTGATGTTCTCCTCCATCGGGTCAGTTCATACAAGCTGGCATCGTCAGGAAACACCATCAGATAGCAGGCCGCGACGCAACTCTGAAGTGGAGGTGTGATAGAGGGTGCTGAGCAGCTTCAGGAGTAAGAGCAACAAGATACAACTTCTGCATATATGAATATACAGCACACATCATGACGTATGTATGATAAGTACTTTTTATGGATGCTGCTGAGAACGAGCGATGACAATATATGTTGATTTTTTTCAGACATATGTCGCACGTATTTACATTTTTATGCAAGCAAATTGACCACAAATTTAGTTTCGAATAGATATCCATTTATGTGTTGACCATTATATACAAACGTATCTTGAATAGATGAAGTTCAGAAAACGTACATATAAATGTCTGTTCCTGTTACTTCACCTCAGTTTCGGAAATTCCCAAGCTCTGATCTCTCTGTCAGTGTAGTCGAGAATTTGGCTGAATTTCATGCGAGAACCAAGTTTTTGATTTAAAAAACCCAAAATCACAAACAAAAACAAATAGATAAACATCATGTAACCATGGTGTCATACCTTTGTTTTTTCTTTCCATACAATTCATATCAAAGTATTTTTCCAAACCCTATCAACAATGATCATTGACACCCCATCAAACTGTGATTTGACATGAATAATAATAATGATAATAATAATGATAATCATCATCATCATCATCAACATCATCATCATCATCATCATCATCATCATCATCATCATCATCCCCTAACAAAATGGAAAACCCTATCATAAACCATACTTTCATACCATAATAGTTTGCATTTTTTCAGATTCATGGGAATCTAAGGTCACCCCCCCCCCCCCACAATGCCACACAAAAAGCCGCAAGAAACAAAAACCTCTAATTGAAAGATCATGCATCACCATGATCACAAAATTGATAGGGTTTTCCATTTTTGTTGGGGATGATGATGCTGATGATGATGATGATCCCTTGGCAATCCCATCTTTGACATGAAATGTTCAGTTTCCAATGCCTCCATTTGTCGCCAGGTCCGGACCCGCCGTTCCTCCTCCACCTCTGCACTGCGGCGTGGACTTGAGGCCCGTCGCGGCAGCGACGTGGCAGTTGCGGGGCCGGTGACGCCAACGTTGCCGGTAGGGAGGCCTGGAGATACCCCAGGTAGGATGAATGGTTGGTAGATGGGTTGAGTTTCCCACGATTGAACTGTTAAATGCAGGAATATTCAGAATTATTGTTTGGAATGTTTTATGCACTTATACTTTTATATGTGTTTCAACTTATGACTTGGTGATCGGATTTTTCTTTTTTGAGGGATCATCCCCAAGTCAGGCAGTTGCAAGTTGCCAGGGAAAGAAAGGAAAAGTTGCAAGCGGCCTTCAGAAATTTACTCGGAAGATTTTCCATATCTCCATGGTTCAGTGGAATATGAGATCCTGAGTCGAAACGATTATCTTTGAGAGATTGGAGGGACAGTGGAACACATGTTCGACTGAACTGTAGGTTACATGATTGGGGATGATGGACTATGAATGACTTTCCATTTCCTCCAAGTGGTCAAATGTCAAATCAACGATGTTTGAAAAAGTTCGAATCTCTGATGGAGGAAAGACTATCGCAGGTCACTAAGATGTTGTTTTTGATATGTCTTTGTGACAATGACATTTATTTAGAGTAAGGTAAGGTAGATGAAATTCAGGAGGTCTTCTATCCATTGAGCGTTATGTTTGTTTTAGTCAAGTTGACCCCAGATTTGGCCAGCTGAAGGAAACAATTATGTTTGTATATTATATTGGTCATTGACAAAATAAACAAATCAAAGTCTGACTACCGCAAAGTTTGGATTGCGGTACAGTATATAGCTTGATTGTATTTTTGGTCGCCTTCATTTGGTAAAACCATCATGGTTTTGACTGGACATCGTCAAGGAGCTATACATACATCTTTACGTAATACCGACCTATTCCAGACAGTTGTGTCAGTTTACCAGGCCTGGCACAAAAGGTTTCTATGCAATCTGTTTGTTGTGCTTGGTTGTTTCCAAAGTTTGCCAATGAAATACCAAGTCCCAAAGCTGTGTGACATTGGTAGTAGCTGCTGCAGCTGCTGGTTTTGATTGAACATAGGAATCCTGGTCTAAAAAATCTGACAAACCTATAACAACCTCAGTTAACCTCATTGTAAATAGTGTACTAAGGAAACCCTTCTGCAAATAATTCAATGTAAACAGTCAGCTCAGGTTCTTTCGTGTATATATGGGTGTTTCCTAAAATGGTGGTACCCAACAACTATTGCTTTTCCTACTTAAAATCATCATTTCGGGGTGTTTTGGGGGTACCACCATTTTAGGAAGCATCAATATAGATAGTTCAACGAAATCTTTGTATTTTTACCAGATACTGTCCGGTTACTAAGTTCCGCATCCTAAGGATTGGGCGCGTATCGAGATTCAAAGAACCTTCGGGTGTCTTGGACTACACGGGTGCGACCATGAAACTTGTTTGGAAGATTCGTTGGGCATGTGGCATGTATGGTAGATAAATGCACGCAGTTGAGATATGTGGCATGTTGTCATTGTGATTCCATGGTGTTACCTTGTTCACTGTACATTGGCTGGAAAGAGGTCTTTGGATTTTGGGGGGGTCACATGTATACACTCACGAGATCCCTCATTTCTTGGCATTGAACATACGCGTACGTCCTTCAAACAATTGAGACATGGTAGGACACGTTGAACCCATTGAAAAGACAAGATAGATTAGATATGTCACGCATGTTCATCTCATTGAAGATGTGATTTTTATATACACAGATATAACACATGATCACATGAGAAATATGTCACACTTTTCATCACATTCCTAGACATCATTAACACTTCCTACACACGTTCCGGTTTTCCGGTTGACCTTTGAGGCACTACGCGTCCTTAGCCGATCCCTTAAATCGAACGACATTGACCTCGCAAAAGTTCCTTGTCGGTGGTGTTGGGTTGTTGGGTGGTGGACCTACCGGGAAAGAATTCGTCACAGTTTTTATTAGACAAAACTCAAGCAGCATCAACTACCAACCAACCAAAAGGGTGAAAAGGTTGACCTATTTGGTTTGGGAAGATGATGGTTTGTTTGGCGAATTGTGGTGCTTGCAGTTCATGCTTCTGTGTTTTTGGTGTACCAAAGGACGTGGTGCAGGTTTTGTCCATTTCAACGCGATCCCTGGGGTTTCATGATCCAATTTGACGAGCATATTTTTGTTTCAAATGGGTTGGTTCAACCACCAACTAGTCATGTTTAAATCACCACGCAGTTGTGTTCCAAACCCACTACCATTGACCTTCCTACTAGTAGTATAATGACCCCTTTGTATTGTATGATTTCTTTGAAACCCGAGGTTTGGCCGTTTCCTACGTGACTGTGGTCTTTTGAGCATGGAGGTCTGTTCGTTGAGGGTGTTCGCTACTGGTAGTCGTTGGCAATCACCTAGTTTGAAGGTCCAGCAAAAAGAATGAAACATAATGATTTTTAGTTGAGGGGAATGTTTGTAAATACATGGGTTTGTGATCGTCCTGTCGTATTGCCAAATGACAAACTATGGAGCAATGGCTTCAATCTGACCTCATGTCAAGTAGTTTAACCAGGAGGAATCATCCGAAGATTACTGAGTACATCAGGTCAATGAATTTGTACAATTGGCCGAGAATATACATTCATACATCATCTATGCATATAGAAAAAAACGTCCACAGAGACATCAGAGTGCCAAACCAGCCAGGCCCAAGGCGCTGTGAGTTTCTTCAACTTTGTACCTGAAGGCGATTTTATGCGATTTTTACTGGGTGGTGGTTTCAAATATGTTTTTTATTTTCTCCCCGAAAATTGTGGAAGATTCCCATTTTGACTCATATTTTTTCCAATGGGTTAAATCCACCAGCCAGTTTTCCAACGGATTGTTGATACCATGATTTTTGTCACTGTCTTTTAGGTGGCATGGATTTCTGAACCAATTCGATTGGATTTAGACCTGAAACGTTGTTCAGTGGTTGAGTTTCACATCATTTTGAAAAGGTTGGATTGAGAGACCAACTTCAAGCATTGTAGAAACAAGTCGGTTGGATGAATGATGGTGAGAGTTTCCTAAAATGTGTTGGTCCTGGTTGGTAGGTTTAGCATTGAACACAAGTTCATGTTTTCCACCACTGCAAATTGGAAGAATGGTGTAATAACGCACGATATGGCAGCTAGTGTATAGCCTTGATCCCTAGCGATCCTTGCTTTTTTGCGCTTGGGTTGACATGAATGATTTATCTAAGGTTGTTTCAACACACCTTTGGAACACACCGCTAAACCTCTACCAGCCATAAAGGGATTCCTTTCATAGTTGTCTAGGGGGATTGTCTGGGGTGTGCTCTAGGGGTGTGTTGTATCTTTCTTGGAATTTAAGAACCTGTCACCTCGCAGCTAGGCAGCTAGGCACCGCTAATATACAGGATTTGTTTGGACCGGGAATCAACAAGATGGCAAGTGATCCCTTAAAAGACATTTCGGAGCCGATTTGCCGAAACTTCATTATGGGGGGTGATGCTGTTGATATATGTGTTTTTCAAAAACTGACCCATACCATCCATGTACGGTACATTCACCTACATTTGATTGATTTCTATGGTAAATCTATGGTAAATATACCAGTCCCATGGATCCTAATGGGTGATACTTACTAATTGTTTGATCCTATAGGACCTCATAGAAGTCCTATGCCTTGGAATCTGGACCTTCATCACAGGGTGTCCTGTGCTTCAGGCCGACGCGGCTCATCGAAACCCAGAGGTTCCGGGGAGGGGTTTGTCGCATGTGGGTCGAGTGTCACCATTCCCAACCATGGAGTATCATGAAAATACACCACCACCTCACCCGGAAAAAATGATTGATTGCACTTGAAAACTTCCCCCACCCCCAAAAGAGTAAGTTGGCGAAAGTGGTTTTAAAAAAAAACGACAATGACTTTAACGGTGGTTCCAGCAAGGATTTACAAACACTTCTCTTATTGTCACCCCATTCACCCCAGCTTGGGGAAGATTCCAGACGTAAAATGTGTTGTTTTTCCATTGAGTTGAAATACATGGAGGGCCCCTCCATGATGATATGATGTCGTCATTCCTTACCCTGCTGCATTCCAGGTTCAGTGGATGTCAAAACCTGAGACAACACCCAAGCTGTTGGTGTTTTGAATCTGCATGCCATGATGATTTGCAGTGAAAGTACTCTAAAGATGAAAGAATTGATTGAATTGCTTGATCACATAGAGACACTCACCATCTTTGTGGTCAATAAGACCAACCATTGAAAAGAAGACAGACAGTATCAGTAGCATGGTCGATCTTTCAACTTGGATCTTGAGTCGAAAAGGATCTCGAAAAACTGTTTCCCTATTTTTTTCTTCCGATATACTTACAATATCCTGAAGCATAATATATGGAGGCAAAATGTCAAGGATACCCACTCTGAAACTACTGTAGCACTTGAACACGGATGGTTCGAAGACTAGTGACTCCTTTTGGGGCCCGGCCTATTTTCTGGTGCCATGTTAGTTGCAGAGAGTGTAGTTTTTGTTGACACTTTGGGCTGGCCGTGTTGATGTTTGCAGCTCATGAGGCCATGATGGGTGCGAATCCTGGACGTTGGGGGCCTTTGGTGGTGATGTTGGTTGCTGGTGGTGCTTGTCATCCTGAAGATGTGAAAAAGTGGGAGGGGGTACGGTACAAGGGAAAAACATTCGTTGTTTGTGCATTGGATTTGGTTTTTTTGTTTTGAATCAACGTGATGTTGAGTTGGGGTTTGCCTTCAACGATGTGCTTAAAATCAGCGAGATTTTCCCAGCTATTAAGGGTTTTTTGGTTGAGTACAATGTTATACTATCCCTTGATCAGGTGAATTGCCTAAATACCAACCAGTCAACATAACCTGGGAATTGAAGGAACAGGTTGGCAGGATGTTTTAGGGCCGGTTAACGACCCTGATTATTTTGGCGGTTGATCCAGAACTTGTGTTGCCCATTTGTAGTGCCAAGCCGGCTTTCAAGGCTACTAATGGTAAACGTCCTTAAAGAAAGAATCCATAAAAACAGACATAGAAAATCATGGCCAAAAAATACCATTGCTATGATGTTGTCGGCATTTTGGCATGTCTTTGTGTGTGTGTGTGTGTACAATTTTTTTCCTCCGACCCCTTTCCCACCAAGAAAAGAAGACGCCAACAAGAAAACCACCCAATATTCCCTGCAACTCCCCGCCAAGAAAGATCCCAAAGAAAAAGAAATCACAATCAAAAAGAAGCGAAACTATATTTGGGTGGTGGTTTGAAATATTTTGTCTTTTCACCCTTACTCGGGGAAATGATCCCAATTTGGCTAATATTTTTCGGATGGGTTGAAACTGCTGAACCACATAAGCCTACATATATAGCTGTGGAAGCCACTTCAAGATCAAGGCTTAAACAAAGCCATACACGTGAAAGGCCCAAAAAGAGAAGGTCCTAGCGGGTTTGGTGGGAAAGGAGAGAAAGCCTAGAAGATTCCAATCACTAGGTTATGAGCCCAAGTAGGCGATGATGGCTGGACTTGAAGAAATGATTAGGAGTAGAAGAAGAAGGGCCAAAGCAGAATTCGAGGAACTCCTGACTAGAAGTGGGATGGAAGAATCCATGATGGTCGAGGAGAAAGAAGAAGCGATGGCCTTAGAAGATAGAAGGGAAGAAGGTAGTTTCTTGGAAGAAGGAGAAGCTACAACCCTTGCGATGCAGGTCTATGAAGAAGAAGGCCAAAGAAAAGATGAGGAGGAAAGAAGTGTAGAGCGTCCGGAAACCTTGGGTGGAAAAGGAAAAGGAACTTCGGCTAAGACTCTTGATGATCGAGAGCACGAGGTTTCGCCGACTGAAGAGCTAAGGAGTGAGAAGAGAACCACTGAGGCAACAGGCTCGGTGGAGAAGCAATGGACTGGAGGACCGCTGGGAGAGCCAAGGTCGTTGGGTCCGCTGTTTGATGAAGAGCAGTTGAGGCGCCTAGAAGATCTACAGAGGAATGCGCCTATGTTGTATACAACTAGATCGGAAGCAAAAGTTCTGGAGGAGACTAGACCGAAGTTTCTGAAAGAAGAGCAAGAGAGGATGATGAGATTTCAGCTGTTTGAAGAAGAGAGGAAGAGAAGAGAGGTAGTAGAGGAGAACTTGAGGCTGAGAGCAATGGTGATTAAGTCTGAGGAAGTGATGGAGGAGAACGCACTTTTGAAGAAGAGGATTGAAGAAGGTGTAGAAGGATCGGAGAAGTTCGCTACGCCGGAAGGAAAGAAGAGTGAGGCTGAGAAGGGAAGAGAAACTGGTCGTGGGGGAGATCCAAGTCCCGACACTTTGCAGGTGATGGTGACGATGCTCAAAGGAATGCAGGAGATGCAAAGGCAGTTCTTTGAGAAGGACAAGGAAGATAAAGATGAAGGAGGGTGGAAAGGGATGGAGTACGTTCGTGGACATCCAGAACTCCCAAAGTTACCAACTTGGTCCCCAACCACTGGACCGATAGACCTCAACGACTGGATGGCGCTTCTGGAACCCATTATGAGTGACCTGACGGCGTCTAGTCATGAGTGGTGGTTGCAGGTGGTGAAGGAGACAAAGTTGTGGTACACCGAGCACATGGAGATGGCACCACTAGATCGTCTTCAACACGAACCCAAGCCCTCAGAAGTCTTGGAACAAAAGAAATGGATGCGCCTTGAGAAGCGAGCGTCGACTATGCTCCTTATGAGTATACCAGATGCACAACGTGAGGAGCTCGTCAGTGCAAAGAAGCTCAGTGTCATGCAGATTTTGGGGCATCTCTACACGACATTTCAACCCGGAGGCATTGCAGAAAAAGAAGTTATTCTGAAGGCTCTTGAACTGCCACCTGAACCATCGTCATTGGGTGAGGCAGTTGCTGAACTTCGAAAATGGGTAAGATGGAAAAGAAGAGCGATGGATATCCATGTGAGTGAACCTGACCCGTTCATTCTCTTGAAGGGTCTGGGTCGAATCGTGAGGAAATCGCTCGAGGCCAACAAGGAGCTGAACTTCAGGGTAAGTCTTGCCCGTTCGATGCTGAAGGTTGATTCAGCCCCTACCAAGCACACAGTGGACCAGTTTGCAACCCATCTCTTGGCGGAGCTGGAGCAGATCGCGCACTTGGATGGATCAAAGCGAGGTGGTCAGAAGGAGGCTGGGAAAGGAGCTGTTGACCCGAAGATCAAGAAGTTCGAAAAAGAAGGAGGAGACTCAAAAGGAGGAGGAAAGAAAGGAGAAGGACGAGAGAAAGGCAGTCAACCTTGCAGGTTCTTCAACACGGACATGGGGTGCAAGAAGGGACGAGAGTGTCTGTGGGCGCATCATGTTGAAGGAGAAGCAAGGAGGTGTTGGAATTGTGGGGGAGTGGATCATTACGCCAATCAATGTCCTCGCCCCAAAGAAGCAAGAGAAAAAGAAGGAGGAAAAGGGAAAGGAAAGTCAGAAGGAAAGATGATTCAGAAGGTGGTGCAAGAGAAAGAAGAGGAGTCATCGCCGCCCCGGTCAGAAGCTTTGTCAAGAGAGGCAGCACCTGAGGCGGGTTCTGAAGCCGAGAGCACTATGACAGGTCTTCTAGAGGAGGCCAACCGCATGTTGAAGACACTTCACCAAGGAAAAGAAGAATCGAGGAAGGAACCAACAGAACGAGAAGGCAGATTGGAAAGATTGCAGAAGCAGTTGGATGAGTTGAAGAGTCTTCGAGTGTTCCGCGTGGCGAAGTTGGAGCATGGAGGAGCATCGGGTCTCATCGACTCAGGTGCAACACACCCGTTACGAGGAAAGACGGAGAAGGAGACACTTCAAGGAACTCAGGAAGTGAAAGTGACGTTGGCATGCGGAAGAGAGGCAACATTGAGGATGAATGATGCAGGCACGATGATTTCCGCAATGCAGAGTACAGAGCCTATCGTGCCGATGGGAAAGATGGTGACTCATCTCAACTGTCATCTTGGTTGGGGAGAGAGAGGTTTGGTAGTTGAACACCCAGTTCGAGGACAGCTGCCGATTAGGGATGTGGGAGGATGTCCCCATATCTCACGAGAGCTTGCTTTGAGTCTCATTGAGGAGATCGAGGAGCAGGAAAGAAGGTTGAAGAAGATGATGATTAGAGAAGAGGAAAAGGAAAGGGAGTGGTTGGCTCGTATGGTGGAGGAACATCCCATACTGAACCGGCTGCCAGAAGAAGTGAAGAAAAGTTTGGTCGTCACTCCAGCATCAGATTTGATGGAGCTGCCGGAGACAAACCGTCGATTGAGGAGGAGTTTGATGAAGAAAGGAGGAGTGCTCCATCTCTATGCTGGACCAAAGGAGGGGTTCACTTTGAAGGAAGCAGTGAAGAAGGAGGGCGGAGAGGCCGCTCTGCTGGTCGAAGTGGACAAGCTGAGAGGAGCAAAGCAGGATATGTTGCAAGATCAACCGTATGCTGCCATGATGAGGATGGCGATGGATGGGGCGCTAGATGGAGTGATCATGGGTCCCAACTGCCGAACTCGATCAGTGCTGAGACATTACCCAGTGTCTCAGGAGGAGCATGGACCTCGTCCCTTGAGAAGATGGGGAGGTGAAGAATTTGGAAGAGCAGATTTGAAGGAGGCTGAAAAAAAGAAGGTGCTGGAGGATGACATCCTTCTTTGGCGAGGACTCTTTCTCTACATCGTGTCGGTGCACGTTCGGAGGAGTCTTGAGGAGAAGAAGAAGGAGGTCATGCTGGCAGTGGAACAACCTGCAACTCCAGAGTATGTGCCAGAGACGGTTTCGCTTTGGAAGACTGAAGAATGGTTGAGGATGGAGAAGGCCTATGGACTTGGTACTCAGACCTTCAACCAAGGAGATTGGAGAGGAGAACTTGGAGGAGGAGTTGTGAAACCCACAACGGTTGGAGGAAATCTGAGGTTAGAGGTTCCTCAGGAAAGGAACCCGGAAGCAAAAGGAAGAAGTGCTGGAAAGGAGGATTCGAAGAAACTATCTAGGTGGGTACCAGGCCTTATGAGGGCCATGGCAAGGTCAGTGAACAAGCATCTGCACCCAGAGAGGATGCTGATGGCCTTTTCGTGGGAACAACATGTGCAGAATGGGCATATACCTTTTCATCGAGAATGTGTTGTGTGCCAACAAGCAGGAGCAAAGTCAGCGCCACATAGGAGAATCGTCGGTGGAAAGAAAGGAGGAAGACCGAAAGCTGGAGTCCTTTCCTTGGATACATCGGGTCCATTTGTGAAGGGTGTCGATGTGGGCGAAGAGAAGATGAAGTTCGTTTTGGTTGGAACCTACACATGGCTGGTGTTGAAAGGATCCAAGCTACGAGAAGATGAGGAGATTGAATGCCCAGAGGATGCACCTGAGATAGAAGATGAAGAGGAGAAGAGACGAGAAGAGGCCGCTGAGGACGAAGAAGGTAAAGGAAAGCCAAAGAGGGGAAGACCGAGGAAGCCGAGACCAGAGGATGAGATAGCGGAAGACTTCGATGACTTGGAGGCTACCGTGCCCGGTTCGGAGCCCTTTGGAGATAGACCTCTGAGAGGAGAATCAGGTCGAGGTGACGGTGATCCCCTAGAAGAAGGAGGAGAAGTTGAGGAAATAGATGAAGAGGAGCTGAAGAAGTTTGAGGTGAGGACGTTTAGAATGGTGGTTCCGATCGAGTCCAAGAGAGGAGAGGTGATACTACAAGGAATCGTCGAGATGATCCACCAGCTGAGGATTGACGGCTTCGAGATCACCCAGGTGCGCTCGGACAATGGAGGAGAATTTAAGGCCAACTGCGTCAGACGATGGTTGACCAACAGAGGATACATCCAGACCTTTACTGGAGTCAACGAACCGCAGTCAAATGGAAGAGCCGAGAATGCAGTGCAGCAGGTGAAGAATCTCATGAGGAGGGCGTTACTTCAAGCTGAGTTGGGCTCAGAATGGTGGCCGATTGCAGCTCGATATGTGAATGCTCAACTACAAGCACTTCGAGTTGGAAGGAATCAAGACTTCCCACCGCTCAACATGGAGGTCTTGACGAAGAAGCGAGATTGGAGGTCAAAGGAGTTTGCCCCCACCATGGAGAAGGTGCGCTACTTATGTCCATCGTGGCAGAATCATGGACATTGGGTGGTAAGAGAAGATGGCAGCAGGATCGTTACCCGGTTCTACATCTCAAAGGTCTTCAATCCTGTGACGGACCAGTCTTGGATCGCGTTTTCTGATGAGAACCCAAATCCTATGGAAGTGAGAAGGAGGATTAGGGGAAAGACCGCTGTGAGGATGGTAGTTCCGGAAGAAGAGATTGGAGGAGGAGAAGGATCAGAGGATGAGATTGAGAAGGTAAGGAAGCCAAGAGTGATGAAGATGATATCGGAGGAGATGATGATGATGATGGAAGATAGCAGTGAGGAGCAGCTAAGAGCGACTATGAGAGGAGTCGTCATGCTGAGGAGTGTGGTGGAAACGGGACCTGGAGAGGATGTCTTGCAGACACGGATCGTCGGCATCAACGAGGTGATGGAGGCGATGGAGGATTGGAAGATTCCCGTGATGGAGGAGCTCACGTCGCTGATCAAAGACAAGGAGGCCTTGAAAGTGATCCCAAAGGACGAAGCTAAGGAGATGTTTAGGAGGGCCTTTGAGGAAGGAAAGAAGCTGGAGGTGGTGCCAGGAAAGCTGGTCACGACAGTGAAGCCAGGAGCATCAGGAGGAAAGAAGAAAGCTCGTATAGTAGCTTGCGGAAATTTCACCTCGAAGGATAGCCAAGAAGAGCTCTATGCAGGAACAGGAGATGCCGTCACACTACGTTACATCCTCAAAAGAGCAGTTGAAGAAGGATGGGACGGGATGACACTAGATGTGAAGGCAGCGTTTCTCAGCACTCCGTGGGATGACAGCGATGTCCTTGTACGGCCACCTGGAATTTTGGTTAGGATGAAAGTTGTGGAGGAGGGAACGCTTTGGAAACCAACCAAGGCGTTGTACGGGTTTCGCAAAAGCCCGCGACTTTGGTGCCATCATCGGGATGGTATCATCAGGAAGAAGGAGATTGAGATACAAGGACATGTCTATGTTCTTAGACAGCTCGTGGCAGAACCGAACCTGTGGAAGATTGAGGAGAAAGAGGAGAACGAAGAGAAGATGGAGGTCCAAGGAAAGAAGCTTCATGGACTAATGATGGTCTATGTGGATGATATCTTTGCAGCAGCGGGAAAAGAGATCCTGGAAGGAGTGATTTCAGCAGTCCAAGAAGAGTGGGAAACTTCGAAGCCTCTCTTCGTGTCTGCCGACCCGGTGAGATTTCTGGGAATGGAAATCGTCAAGGAGAAGGATGAGGACACTGGAGAAGTTCAATGGGGTGCCACTCAGGAAAACTATGTCAGGGAGTTGCTGAAGAAGACGTATGGAAGTGAAGAGAAATGGCCGAAGAAGAAGATCCCTATGACGAGAGAAGTGCCCGTTGAAGCCCAGGAGGAAGTGAAGTTGGAAGAAATCCGAAGCGCTCAAAAGGCGATGGGGGAAGTCCTTTGGCTGGTTACGAGGACACGGCCAGATTTGATGTTCTCTGTATCACGACTGTCGTCCTATGTGCTCCGAAACCCTCGATGGGTTTTGGATTCGGTGCAGCAGCTTCATGGTTACCTCGCGGTGACGATCAATGAGGGTGTCTTCTACACGAAAGGAGAAGAAAGAGAAGGATGGGAGGAGGATTCGGGGCTGGAAGTTTTTGCGGACGCCAGCTTCAGCCCGAATGGACAGGAAAGTCACGGCGCCGTGGTCGTGATGTATCGAGGTGGACTACTTTTATGGCGATCGTCAAAACAGGCGACGGTCACTTTGTCCACCGCAGAAGCCGAGCTCAACGAGATGATAGAAGGATTGATGGTTGGTGAGTCAGTGGCAGCGATCATTGAGGAGGTCAATCCCTCAGTGGTGAAGATGATGGTGTCAGACTCACAATCTGCCATCAACATTTGTTTGTCAGAAGGAGGAAGTTGGAGGACGAGACACCTCAGGTTGAGGGCGGCACATGCAAAGCAACGCTTTATGAAAGGAGACTGGATTCTTCGTCATTGTCCAGGTCTTCTGATGTTGGCAGACATTGGAACGAAAACTCTTCCATCAGCCCGGTTGGAAGACTTGAAGAGGAAGCTTGGAATGAGGAAGAGGATGAGAAAAGAGGATGAAGTCGCGAAGAATGAGGAGCCGAAAGACAGAGGAGGTGAAGATAGAAAAGAAAGGAGAGATGAAGAAGAGGATAGTGCGAGCCATGGAGGATCAAAGAATGTTGCAGAGGATGTAGAACGAGCATTGAAGGTGGTGATCCTAATGGCGCTAGTACGAGGAGTGAAAGGACAGGAGAGAGAAGAGGAGAGAGGAGGATGGCTTCAAGCGTTCATCATCTTCTTTGCGGTGATCGGTGTGATTGAGATGGTGAGGAAAGCCTGGAGGATCCTGCGAGGATTTGGAGCGCGAAGAGAACCCGAAGAAGAACCTTTAGAAGCTAGTGAAGATTCGAGGACGCAGAGCGAAGACAGAAGGGTAGAAGGACAGAGAACGCATAGCGAAGAAAGAAGGGTAGAAGGACAGAGGACGCAGAGTGAAGAAAGGAGGCCGGAAGAGCAGAGATTGAGACATGAAGAGGAGGAGACGCAAAGAGCTGGAGGAGACTGGGGAACACCAATGCGTCAAAGAGGAGAAGATGGACTTAGTAGCCGAAGTCCGGGAGAAAGCAGAAGGTCGCTTAGAAGTACACCACCAAGAGATCAAACCCCAGAGAGGAGGAGCGGCGCTGGAAGTTGGCGAGAACCAGGCAGTGCAGCCAGTAGCGGCTATTCCCGGAACACTGGAGGTGCAGCTAGTGGAAGTCACGTGCGAGGTCCCGTGCCAGCGATGCCAGTACCCCCAATGCCAGTTCCAAGAGGATCGACCCAGAGTTATGCAGGATCAATGTCCAGAGCCAGTTTCCAAATTCCACCAGAACCAGAGGCAGAAAGCCCAAACCAGCTCAGGAGGAGAATGAGGAATAGAGTTGTGATCACAAGGTATGGACAGAAGTACCACACAAGACCGAATTGTCCTACCTTAGCCAATTCTCAGAGGATCATTTACTCTCCCTGGTGTCCACAGTGCTCGAGAGAAGAGACGGATCTTTTGAGCCCGAGATTGTTCGCTAGAGGTGGAGAAGGAGAAACGGTTCACTACAGTTCCAGCTGTGGAGGACTCACGAGAGGATACGAGAAGTGTCAGGTATGCGAAGCTGGAAGATAGTGGTTTGAGTCAACAGGCTCGAAAGTCTCGTTTTAGAGATTTGCGGGAAGAGCATGAAATGCAGCCCGGTTTTACGAGAAGGTGGACAAACACCTATCGTTGTTTCTCCAGGGGGAGTGCTGAACCACATAAGCCTACATATATAGCTGTGGAAGCCACTTCAAGATCAAGGCTTAAACAAAGCCATACACGTGAAAGGCCCAAAAAGAGAAGGTCCTAGCGGGTTTGGTGGGAAAGGAGAGAAAGCCTAGAAGATTCCAATCACTAGAAACCACCACCTAGTTTCACCAAAAAACACGACATGTCTGAAGGTTTGCAACGATCTAACTCCACTGGCTCCTTAAAGCGCAATTCCTTACCGACACGGCGAGGCTGCGATGGCCGGTAATCACCAGGGAATATGGGGCTACAATGGGTTATACGGTTCCCCCGGAACAACGAACTACTAGTAGTTGGGCTTTTGAAAATGCGATAGCCTATGGCGTTTTTTTCTTCTTGTTGTTTTTTTTAACGAGGAAATGATTCGAAAATATTTGAAAGAAGTGATATGTTTAGAGAAGGGAATGATAAGTTTCAAGATGTGACTTTTGGAACCTAACTGGCAAAAGCATTAGGTGGGTTGAAAGATCATTGACACCCTTTAGCGAAGGTGCTTCTGGTAGATGACATATTGGTTTGAGGCAGTGGAACCCTAGGTTAATCTGATGGGAGTTTGGGGATTTGGAGACAATGCCCTTTGAAGGTGGAAGAGGAAGCTTCCTTTCCTTCAGAACGCTTCCAGAATCTGAGTTCGGTGTAAATCTTGAATTGAGCTTCCTCAAGTTCTTTTGGTCTGAACAAAGGGATCGAGAAGTTTGAGTCAGACAAATGAAACCTAAAACAAATCTCACCCCAAAGAGGTTCTTGAAGATGTTGTTTTTTTCCCAACCGGGGGTTTTGATGCCATGAGTTTGGGAGAATTTGGTTCATCTCACTTAGTACGAAATTCCATATAAATTGATGCTGTGGAACGTTTCATCATCTTTGATTAGGACACATCCCCCCAACCTCCAAAGGCACGGCAAAATCGTCGTGCCTTGCTACCTGCTAGGAAGCGGAGCTGGCTTGGATGTTTCGCAACTTGGTTCCCATGGGTCCCAGGGTTGCAGAGATGTTTTTCAGACGATAACCGATAAGATTGAAGTGGCTTTTAGAGGAATCAGTAGGTTTTTAAATCCGTACAAATGTACTTCGGAAGGTTTTTGATAAGTTTCTTTATCATTCATAGTGTTACACAGTGTGACAAGTAACATATTCTGCACTGCATAGTACTAGCAGTTTGAGCTTGGCCGTGATTTTGAAGTAAAAACTTGTTTACACTGTTGTGCTTTGGTTTCACATCAGTGTGGATGGATGATAATAGAATACGATGGATGACGGATGAATAAAGAGGTGCTCATAGGTTGATGTTGATGGTTCTTGATCAAAGACAGTACACATGCTTTCCGTTCACCTTCTTTGTAAGTTTCCATTTAGCCACCTGCAATGCATATCCGACCACACCTACTTGTATGCTTGACCAGTCACAATCTCATCAGCTTGCTTCCCAACAAGCGTACTAGATTTTTACTATATACAACTTCTTTGCTTCTCCAAAAGCATGGAGTCAGCCATGGAGCATGGGTTTGGATCACTTACATTTGTTTAATAGAAAGCCTAGGTGGTGGTTTCAAATATCTTTTAAGTTTCACCCCTATCCTTGGGGAAGAATACCAATCAAACCACCTGCCAGATGTGAATGGGAGACCTTCTAATTTGGGTTCCCACGGGTTCCCATCAGAATCGTCCCAGGCTGGAAAGTCGACGTGCTTCCTTTGCTGTGAGCAACCAGGAGGGTCGTAGTTTTTTCGTTGATGCCGCAGCTATTTGGTATTGAATGGTAGGTGAGGTGAGTAGATACAGTGAATAATTGGTAATGGAATGGATATGTCTTTCTTCGCATTCCTAACAAATTCTATATTGCTAGTAGAAGGCCTAGTAAGGACCCTTGGAATGTCATATGGTTGAGTCAGGATATAGTTGACAGGGTCTCTGTATTTCCAAAAGAGTTTGTAAAGTGTTTGCACAGAGAAGTTTGTTTTACTTCTGGCGAGAAGACTTGTTGACCCGCGTGTGCTTGAAAACGTAGTATTCACATGCAGTCATATCCTGTTCCATCCGAAAAAAGAGAACACCATATAGAGAATTTGAAGAAAGCAGCAGGTTCTATCCATACACAAGTCACAGAAATGTTTTCGTGCAGATGTTAAACAGGGCATGTTCGGGTTAAGCACCATATCTCCCCAGCACAACTGGAGCCAACTGCAGGCTCAGAGCAGTTCTCAGTTGCCCTTGAAGGCTGGGATTTGTAGGGCGAATTGAGTGGTGTTGCTGCTGTTGTTGCTGTCTGTTGGAGATGATTTTCTTATGATTGTTCTTTTGATTCCCCATGTTATTATTGTTGTTGTTGTTTTTGTTTTTGTCCTCCTTAGAAATCTCCATGTCTTCTTCCTCGTGTTTTTTAAAAGTGATATTTGCCGTCCTCATGTTCATTGTAGTTTTGCAGTGTCATTCCTGCTGCTGCTAATGTTGTTGCTCTTGTTTTTGTGGTGGTTGTTGTTTTTGGTGTTGCTGTTCGTTGTTGCTGCTGTTGTTGGTGTGGTTGTTTGATGAGGATGCTGTTGGTGGTGATGAACCTAAAAAAGAATGTCAGATGGCGATGGCTTTTGTTGCTATCTGGAAAAGTGAATGAATAATGAATGATGGCAGACTAGCATAGTAAGACTCGACTTCTTGGGAGATTCTTCCGGGAACACTTTGGACATGTAGTGATAAGTACGCTACGAATCCACACTCCCAAATAGCCAAGTGTGGATTCCTTCAACTTGGGGTTTCTATGTCGCTAAGTTTGCAGTTTCATTCCCATCATGTGAGATTTTTTGGTCCTGTAACTTTGAAGCCAACAAGTGCTGCAGGTCTTTCCAGTTCCTCCACTCAGTCAAGTGGAAGTGGACCTAATCTTCGTCCAGGCCACTTGCCATGCAACGTGATGGAGTTTGATTTGGAGATAAAGCGCTATCAGTTTGGGATTGAATGAGTAACAAGCTTGAAGATATGCATCCATCAAGTACCAGCAATCTAAGTTTGTGATTTTTTGTGCCCAAAATCTTAAACTTGGCAGTTTTTCCAGTGTGTGTGATGACAGACTGTACTTGTATATGGATGTGTTTCAGCAGCGGGTTCAACTTCTTGAGTGATCCCAAGGCACCGAAATTGAATAGGTTGCTGTCTGAAGCAAAGTACATCAGCCAATCATTTTGCTGAAGGAAAGATTCTTGTGCATCACCATTTCATTGAGCTTTATATGGCCATCACAAATGATAGTTTGTAAAAGGTAAGGGCTGAAGTCCTTTGACATGATTTGAGATCATGCTGGTATGATAAGATATGATGTTTTTTTGTAGATATAGATATATATATATATAGGGTATCTTCTGATATATTCTGATATTATCCCATATCCACTTATGTGAAACTTCAGGACTTGACATCAGACCCCAGCGGTTTCTAACCAGGCGACTCGCCCTGAAGACAGTCAAGAACGACGAAGGTCTGTGGTCAAGGCTTGAAGTGATGCTTACAGGAATTCCTTGGGAATCAGTTTTATGAAGATATGAAGATATATCAGATACAGTTGAAGCTTCAGAAATCCGGAAACTCACCAGTTTTGAGGTTGGAAGTTGATATCCCATTCATTTACCAGGGTTTTTTCAGTTTCAATGGCATTCCAGGTGGTTGGGAATGGGATTTCTGATTCCATCAACAGTATGCTTTCTACAACCGGTTGGGAAAACCCCAAGGCCGGTTGTGACCTTTGTAAGGGAAATTTGCCTTCCAAAAATGGCTCCTTAACATTCAGGTTAAGGACCAGGATAGAAGAGAGATTCTCGATCGATAAATAGGTAGATGACGGTAGATGGAGAGAAAATAATCGTCCAGTGGTACAAAGTGTGTTTAGACTGATTTGTTATAGGCATATGTTGGATTCTAAATTTGGATTCGTTCACATTACATCATTACACTGCTTTCGGGGTCGCATTTTTTGATGATGGAGCGTTGGATGATATCACAAATGTGAGTTCCTTCATCATGAACCTTTCCGGCACCTGTCGCCTAAAACAATTATTGTTCAAAAGCCTTTGCAACAAAAGCATGCATGAACATGAGCAGTTAAAGATCTTAATTTGTTTGGAGGGCAACCCTGCACTTGTGGTGATTTTTGATGCATGGGGAAACAAAAGGTGCATGCTTCCTGCTGGAAGGGATTCCGTAGTCTTCAAAATCAATCACGAGTTACAAGCTAGTAAAACTACCCCCCCAAAAAAAATGTCTACTGGTACTGGTACTAATATTTATATTTATATAAATCTAAACATTCCTCTTTGATTAGCCAAGGGAAACCCAGCAGCCAAACTCCACAGTTCCGATGGTGGCTACGCTGCTGGATGTGTTCCGTTGCGACGTGTCCCAAGCATGTCCCAAAGAACGTTATACAGCTGATGTTCTGCAGCCAAGGGGGAGACCCTTTAACAGACGCTTGGAATTAACTTGGAATTGCTGAAATTTGCCAAAAGGAACTACTCCTTGAGTGTCAAGGTTGTTGGGTCAGATTTTCGTTTGAGAGCTTCCATGGAAGCTACTGATCCTGTTGATGTGCAAAATGGTCCTGAAAAAGACCTATCGCAGTCTGGGCAGCAGAACTAATTCATGATTTAATGGAGATTGGCTCATGGCAAAGGAGTAAGAACTAATTGGATAATGGCACACTGCTTCTTTTCGTGTCCGTTCTGACTATTTTTTCCGACATGTTTCTTTCATCACCTTTGTTGTTCTTGTGAAAATTTAGAAACCAAGTTTCACACGAATCACTGGAGAAGACCAGAAAATCACAAAACCAGAAAATCAGGTTGTTAATTCCAAGCCTCCAAGCTGGCTCTTCTTGGATTTCACTTCACCTTCTCCAAAAAATTACCACACCAAAACGAGGGGCCCAATGGAAGGCATCATGTTTTTCCCAAATATCCATTGTAGTTTTTCCATTGTAATTATCTAAATATCCAATGGCCCCAGTGAAATACAAGGTGCAACAGCAAATGTTCCCCACCCAATGGGTTGGATTCATCTGCTGTTTGTTGCCACTATTCAACTGTCCAAAGCCGTTTGAGGTGGTGATATGTTTGAGGAGGAAACCATTTTGGCTCCTCAGAGACCAGAAACTTGGCGCTTAATGGCTTAATGGCAATCAACGGTGAGTTCAACCTCGGTGGAAAGAGTTGTCAAATCCTTCAAAGTGGCCACAAAAAATGGGGCCAAGAGGTTTAATTTTGTTGGATTCATGCGTGTGGTGTTTTCTAGAACATGTTCATACTGATTCATATCTTCAACTAATCTAGTAAGCTCCCCTAAAACTGAAAATTAAAGCCTCTGGAAAGTAACATGTTCACAAAAGAACAAAAGGATCCTCTTCCAGGCATCATTGTTCAGTGCTATTACGGTGGCTGGTAGTTTTCGGAGGTTGGTCCAATTCGTTGCAAGTGGGTCAATATGAAAAGTGTGCGTCTTACCTCATATGAATGAGTTGGTTCTCAAGGATACTATCCAACAAGCTAGACTTCTGCAGCCAACGAGACGTTTGTAGAGGAAGCGGGGTGTTGAATTTCTGATGAATCCTGAAAAACCATGTTTAAGTTGAAGGAATTGTAGATTATCCACTGCATATGTTGTTTCCACAAAAAAGGGGTATGAAGATACATGAATTGCAATTCTCCAGCAAAGAGATGAACAACATCAAAATCGAGGTTTCATATGGTTGGTGGAGAAACTCCTCGCTATCAGTGTATTGCATCATCATGAGTCTTCCAAAAGTCGCCGGGGTGCATTTGCAAAGGGTCAAAATTTTATTTGGTCATCCTGGAGCACTCTCTGAAAAACACACATCTTCGGGTATTTCCAAAATAAAACTAATAAAGTAAACACGTTAAAAACACATAACATGACAAAACATCCAATGCTGCTGGCGCAGCCGGGGAATTGTTCCCACCCTCCGTCGAGCATCGACCTGGAGTGAAAGTCCGGCTAAAGCCATGCAGCTGGTCACTGACTTCCATGAAAATGACCAGTGTGACCAACATTATGCATGCATACATACATACAGATATATGCAAATACAATTTAACTATTATACTGATTTAACTACAGTACATGATTATAGCTCATCAGAAGTCCATATCATACGTACCCACAACTAACAACTATGGATTTTGAGGCGGCAACATGCTTGGATTTGCCATCAGTACCTGGCTATGATCCTGCATCTCTGTTGGGTTGGCGCTTAAGTTATGGATACTTGGCGGGAAAAGACAAGTGACCCCGGTTGAACGCTTGGGGGAATGCGGTGTGTCAACCAAAAATGCTTCGGCCATGATTTTTGGTGACTTGGGTGTCGGATGTTTTGCTTGTTCGTTGTATGCTTCGATCTGGTGCAACTGAATTTTACATACTTTTACCACTCAACGCATCACCAAGCAGAGCCTCTTCTGTGTGGAGAAGGATATGACCTTTGACCTTGCAAAACTGATCACAAAATAAGAAAAGTGCAAAGGTTTTGTAGCTTTGCTTGTCTAGGTGGTAACCGATCGTTCTTTTCTTTCCGTGTGAGGGTTTTCCATATGTTTTCCATTTCTTCACCCATTTTCACTCATGAATTTTCCCACACCAACGACTTGGCCTTCAGGTCATCAGAGTGGAGTTTCCTCCAAGGTTCAAGGCATGTCTGTTACACCGGGACGTGAAGTCGTAGATGGTTAGCCACTCCCAAGTTCGGTGGCGATTTGTAAGGGGCTATGATAAACCAACACATGGGAGCAAGCGCCATCCACTTTTTCCGGGTGGTATATGTTTTTTCCTTCATAATATGCAACTTCCCTCCAAAAGATCTTGTAACTCCACATATTATATATCCCTCGAACCCAAATGACCCATATTTGGGAAGATTTGCCCAATAAGAAGGTCAACCCCACCAAAAAGGGGTCAGTTGGGTTCTAGGTATATATACAATTGTATATATAGATATGTGTGCATATATATATATACATGTATGTTTGAAAAAAGATGATGAGCTAGGAACCTGACCATCAATTTGAAGGGATTACAGTCTCATCATCCTACAAAACTATTAGCCTATATGACCAATAAAATTAGATTCGATTTCCCATGTCTGAGAAAAAAACGATGTTTTTCTCTTCCGGATTTTTGGTGAAAAAAAAAGATCCGGTTGCAGCCAGTCGTTTTTTGGTCCGGGCTGTGCATGGCAGATTGAAGATTCTCTTACAAGACTCCAGATCGATCCCTCCCAAGATGTGAAGATGTCTCCAAATCAAGAGGCCTAAAATTCCAGATGGGTCTAACAATAGATGAAACCAATTTGATGGGGGTGCGGGTTCCCAAGTTTCGAGACGGAACCAAGTTTGACATGTATATATATATATATATAAACGGATAGGTATGTGTCAGGAACAGGTAGATACTAGTATCTAGACATTCTGACAGGGTAATTTTTGGACATACTCAAGACCACCAACAGCTCTGGCTTTTGATTGCCAGAGAGCCTCAATTTTGCGAATTTAAAGAATCTCACAGAATCATAGTGTTGGGAGTTACCATGGGGTTTTGACATGCTATATCATTTTGCTGATCGCAAAATAAATGCACCGGTTGATATGGTAAATATATGTAAATATCCCATGATTTACAGGGTTTCATACGTGTTCAGGTGGTACAGGATTTCTTCCATCAACATGATCATTATCTCAAAGTCCTAACCTCAAGGGCCAACAGCCAGTGGTGGAAACGCCAGGTGGGCCCAACGAGGCGAGCTTTGTACCTTTACCCAAGGATTCTTGGCGATGGAAAGCTTCAGAAACGTGGGAGTAGTGGGAGTAGAGTTGAGGTTTGGACTACACCCCTGAAAACTAACATGACATCGGAAAATCCCCATATTTGATAGGAGATACATTTTCCAATTGTTGTTATTGTCAGGTTAGTTTTCGGGGGTGTAGGTTTTTGTTTGGAAAAAAAGATATGTTGAATACTACAAGGTGGACCCCTACCAGTTGTAAATGGGGCTATAAGTCCTACAAATGGCCTTCTAAATGGGTAACTGGTGTTACAACCCCTACTATAAGTGGAATTAGAACCCCGTTTATTTTTGGTAGGGGCCCACCTTGTATGTTATTTTCAAAGTACAGCAACATCGAATGATTGATGATTTTTTGGTCTTGGAATCACCCCTCAGTCCCTTTTTTTATGCATTTGCTACGAATTGGAACTGGAAATCCTCAAAAACCACAAGCTTTCGGCCTTGAAGAAATGAAAAAATCTGGATAGGTGAGCCGTTTTTGCGGTCAACAAACCATGCAAAAAATCTCAACTGGAAAATGGTCCATGAATGGTGCAAGTGAGTACAATGATTCAGAAAAGGGTGATTCTAAGGACTTGGTTGAAAAGGATAAATATGTACAAACGGGGGTTTCCTAAACTGCTGGTGCCTAACAACCATGGGTTTTCCTCCTAAAACTGATCATTTTGGGGTGTTTTGGGGGGTACCACCATTTAAGGAAACACCCAAATATCTACAACTTTGGATGTGTAAAAATGGAAATAAAGCACGTATGGGATTTCTGAAGCGGGATGGCTGCCTTGACTCAATTCAGGATTCGACCACAAGGCGATTCACACAAGAAGCGGTGAAGAGAATGGGTATCTGGGAAAATCAGACGTTGAGGAGATGGATGTTTTTTCTGGGAACACGACTTTTTTGCTAGATATGTAATGTGCCTGTACATGTATATATATATTATATATTATATATGTATGTAGATATTTGTATATGATATTATATTTGTATATACTTTTAGGGATTCCCGGGATATTTCCTATTCACCAAGATGAAGGTTGACAATTTTTTTGGATATCTCAACCTGCAAAAGGGTATGGATTAGCAATGCAAGCCTTCGCAACAGATCTGTTTTCATTGTCAATTGAGACCATTTAACAAATTGTTTTTAAGATGTGTTTTGCTGCAGAAGCACCTGACCGCCACAAACAAGATGGTTTTTTTTGAGATGTTGACATCATGTTTGGGGTCCCCGCAACGGCACGTTTGGTTGTTCCCCTGCTGGTTTCACCAATGGTATAACCTGCACCAACGAGGCATGTTGGTGTTGTGCCCTGATGTTTCGGACTGTCCTTCGATGAAGGCGAAGGCGTCGACGGTGATGTGACCGTTCAAAATGCCAAACGGTACTCCCCTGAAAATTGATGGTAGGAAGATGTATTTCCTATTGAAACGGTCCCTTTCTAGGGGACATGTCAGTTTTCGGAGGCGTATTTTTCTCTATGGAATTTCCCTATTTCAGGGCTTGAAATGGATGTGTGTTATTTACATGATTTGCACGATAGTATTTTGGATTAAGGTTTGCAGACCTATGGTGAAATAAAATACGTCAACGATCATATATTTGATATTACTCACCTGAAATTTAACATGGAACCTGAAAATGGAGGTTTGGAAGATAATTTTCCTTTTCAGTTGGGTGATTCTTAGGTTCCATGTTGAATTTCAGGGGTGTACATGTCTTGTGGAACTAGAGGTCTAAAATTTTACATCCCAGTAAAGACGTTTGTGAAAGGAAATATATACATGTCTGCAAAGTCCATGATTTTCAGTATCCATTCTCAAGCTTTCCCATGTGTAGTCCAAGTGTTGGACATCCAATGCATTACCATGATGTATTGGTCATCACAGTACCAACTATCCAAAATGTTGGTCATTTTCCATTGACTGCGTTTGATGTGGAATGGTGTCATTTCCAAATGTCTACCATGCAAATAAATTATATAAATGATTTTCTTGAAATCCCAAACAGGTAAAAAAAGTGAGTCGTATCTCAAAAAGTCGATCTTCAAGCTAACATAGCCCCTGAAAACATACAGTCCTGTTCAAAAAGCAAATTACACAGTCCTGTTCCGTTGATCGGATGCTTTCCGTCGGCAGGGGTTGATCAGCTCGTTGATCAGCGGCACGCCAGGACTGTCCCTGTTCGATGTCATCCTTGTCGATGTTCGCAAAGGAGAGCGTCAAGCAGCCCATGTTCACTGTCCAGTCAGGGAACAGGACTGAGACAGGGGCCAAGATCAACGATATTGTGTGCAATTGTGGTTTTTTGCATGGTTTTTTGTTGTTCTGATCAAAGGGGTCATTGGAAATAAAAAGACGGGTTTTCATCGAAAATAGACAGACACGTTTTCTGAACAAGTTGTTTGTAAGCATCATTTTAACATCTTTCCATGGCAGATCCACACCCGGTCACAGGACAAGTGAGAGCACTGAGGGCCCCGGCAATGCTCCACTGCCACAGGCAGAGGCTGGAAAAGTCTGGGGAATGTGAGCCATGCAATGTTATGTTCACTCTGCTTATACAGCAGTGATATATGATATTATATATTAATATATTCAAGCTGCTTCATCTTACAGTGGCAGTGGCCCTGTGCATGACCCTATCAATGCGTGAAAGCCAAAGCATTCAGAAAATTCGATTACTAGCTAATTCTCGAAGTACATCAAAGGAGTATTTCAGTCATCCTCCATCTATTTGTGCGTCAAGCAGCTTGTGAGCTGCTGTGACTGTAGCTTGCTATCAAGACATGTTAGGCATATGTACTAGGTCAACCCTTGGAACCTAGTTCCATTTCTGCTCCTCGCATCTCCTTGCTGGAGTCTGGATGGTTTTTCATTTAAGCCCCAGTGCTTGGACCATCAAGTTGAATTAGTCAAATGATAACAACATCAGATGATCGTAGCCGTCGTAGCCCTAAGGAGATCATGTTTGGCAAAGGGGAAGCCCTATTTGATGTTAATGATGTCAATGCTTTCCAGGTGGCCGGTTGGTAAACTATTGCCTTTGAAAAAGTTTCAATCCAGATCAAGGGTTGATGGGAGATGGCAGGAGGTTCCTGAAAGAGAAGATGGTGTGAACCAAACTTCTGTCGACGAGGGCAAGGAGGACGATCCCGCAGCCACGGGTGAAGAGGTGATCGAGACGGTGAAGAGGTGACGGCGTTTGTATCGGAAGTAGTGCAAAGCTGAAGGTATATATGATACTAAGTGGATCTAAGTGGTGGTTTCAAAACATGTTGTATTTTCATTCCTATTTGCGGAAGCTTCCCATTTTGACAAATATGTTTCAAAAGGGGTTGGTTCAACTACCAGCTATACATATAGGTAAATGTTCAATTATGATGTGAAATGATATCGATCTGTCTTCAAATTTGGGCCTTGCACCTAGAATCCAGAACCCAGATAGGTTTTTGATGAAAAATCTCCATGTTTTCCATGGAGTTCCTTTGGGGACAAAATTTCAAAGCACCTTTGTGAGATGCAATATGTTTTTTTGGAGGTCTCAACCCTCATATACCCTGGTAAGTCTTAGTGTACTGTGATTTTTTTCCTTGATGGAAAATGAGTTTTCATCCCGGATCGGTTGCGTTGTGTGTGTTCCTATGTCATTTGTTTTGCCAGTATCCAAATGTCTCAACAAAGTGTTCAGCATACATACCTTCAAAGACTCACGGGGCGGAAGCAAGGATAATGAAACAACGAAAACAAGGGTTGAAATTCCGCATTTCATGCATGCACTGTCAAGTATAGGCTCTAAACAAGATTATATGATATTATAGGGGTCTTTTATCCTAGCTAACATGCAAGCGGGAAGGGTTTGTGGAGAAGATGAACCACTGTCAATGATGATGTTGCCACCAATATGTTGAATGTTGGAATTGATCATGCACAACAAAACCAGCACACCCACGATAGACCTGCCGATTTATTGACAGGATCTTCCTCTTGATCTTGGAGATGAGGGGTCCGAGGTGCCTTTTCTTCGCAGTTTTTTCACGAGTTCTGGGGGAGCGGTTTGCAATGTGATCAGGGAGTTTTTTTCTACCCGGGGAGTTTTCTTTTGCACATCCAAATAGAAATCCTAAGTTGTGTCTTTTTGATGCGGTTGTTTCATATCAATATATCCTAATTATTCCTAGTTTTGCTGTTTTTGATGTTATCCTACATCAGAAATTCACTTTTTTTTTGATGCGGCATGATTCCAAGTGGAAATTGGATACTTTACTATCCTCATTGATTACGCGATTTTATCTACATATGCACGCCCAAAATATGTACATTAATATTAGAAGTCGCTCATATGACTCAAATATCATATTAAAGAATACATCCTAATTTGCTTTCCAACTGCCACACGGATCATTTCCGAAAACCCTTCCAGGAGGTGTGTCGCGAGCGGCGCCGCTTGGATCTGGGGTTCGGAGGGGCTGCGAGCGTACCCCAATGATGTTGTAGGCTCCTAGAAGTCCACTTATAGGGGGCGAAACAATCCAAGAGAAACCCATTTTTTTCAGGTCATTTGTAGGGGTTAATTTACCCCGTAAATTCATGTAAATTCTATTTATAACTACCTTCCCTGAAGCTAGCATGTTCGGGCCTAAAAAGAATGGTGGTTGGGAAATTGTCCTTTTGGGAAGGCCTATTTCAGGGGATATGTTAGTTTTAGGGAGGGTAATGGTTGATGGAGGTTGATAGTAGATACCGATTGAAATTAGCTAAGATTCACGAGAGTTTGGTAGGCTTATTTGATTTAGATGCTTTTGTTAGTGATATTGGGAATGAGGTTTTCTTCCAGAGCAATTGACCCCTTTTGATGACTTTTGAAAATCAAATACGGTGTCAGTTGACTCACATCAGATTGGTCTCAGAAGGTCGCTGTTCCTTTTTTAACGCATGAATTACTTTAGAAGATCGACGATGGATCATAAAGATGTGTAACTCTAGTTGTCATAGAGAAGCTTGGAATTGAGATGTGGCAGCCCCCAGCCGGTGTAAAATCCATTGCTTTATTTTTTATCCCCTCATCGTCTAAGGGCACAGCATCTCTTCTCAACAATCGCAGAGGAGTCGAATCTGTGTCACAGACCCAGTGGTGGGTGCTCTTCCCAAAAAAAATCTAGGTTGTATATAGACAGTACAGGGCACAGGGAGTCTCCATGAACATACGAATCTACTTCTCTCCTCTCCAGAGGTTTTTTAATAACAAGGATTGGTAACTTGGCAAACTCTGGACCTTTTATAAAGGACATCTTTGGTCAGGGTTACATACATATCTTAAAGAAACTCGTGCTAACCAAAAACCCCAAACAAAAGCGTAGTGTATGGATGTGAGAGTAGGTACAAGAGTGTTGTTTTTTGTTAAGCGTCAGAAGTTAGTGAAACACAGCCAGCATGTGCAAATGGCACAAGACTCTGACGGTGGATAAACCATGTAGCATGTGTTTTCCCTTTAGGACTGTATTGGTTTACCTTTTTTCCAGGATGAAACACAACTGCCACACCCCAAGTATAATAGGATAACGGAAGGTTTTCAGATACTACTCCAGAGTCAGTTTCTGCACTGACGCTGGTAGCTGAAGGGATGATATATATTTTTTGATACTAGAGCTGGATGGATGTGTATGGATCTCCATTTGGGTCTCCGCCTCATCATCATCACAGGATGGTCGTAGTTGTCATTCATCATCATGATCATCATCATCATCATCATCATCATCATCATCGCCGTCATCATCGCCGTCATCATCGCCGTCGTCGTCATCGTATATCGTCATCGTATATCGTCATCGTACATCGTCATCGTATATCGTCATCGTATATCGTCATCATCATGTTGCTTTGTCATGATCATAGGCTACTACCAACAGGTCGTTAGGGATATTTAGGGATACACTGCATGTCCACCTTCTCAAGTCCTGTCGTTTTCCAAGCACCTTTTCGAAAAAGATGGTTGATCCCACAAGTTTTAACCAGCCTTTTGAACCAAATCCAACATGTTTTCTACAAATCACCAAAGCTTTCAACCTTAGATACTTTCTTCAAAAGTTTAACCTGTCGCCTTTTGCGCAAAGTTGTCGGTAACCTCGTCACAGGAGCACCTCAGTTCCCAGCTCCTCCACACGTCGCAGAAGTCTTCCCTCATCGCCACCCCCAAACACTGCTGCATTGATGGAAAGTGCTCGACCACGGCGGCGTTCCTGGGAACGATTTCCCAAAGCGTGGGGTGTTTTGTTATACTCTTTCCGAGGATTGTGAGATGTGAAAATGATGAGTCTGATGTACAAAGAAAATTGGAGTGGCTCAACTGATGATTAGGGCATCCCAGAGAATCAGTATACCCAAAATGTTCAAGATCAGGTCCATGATTCGGTAAGACTTTCAAGACCAATGTGACCAAAAATGCCATGATCATTCTGGTGAAAGCTGAATGTATAGATGTGTCATCATGCATTGTAAATATTTCGAAAAGCTTTTGAACCTCGCAGATCCCAATCATCCAACCCCCCAAATCATGAAAAATCTCTCACCCCTGGCATGAAAAAAACATGCCAATCCTTGTGCCCGGGTAATACCCAGCAGCTGAAAAACCCATGAGGTAGTACCTGTTCAGTAAGCAGCATCACAAATTCAGCTACTACATCAACTTTCCGCGGAGTGCTCAATACCAAAGCTGTTTTGGAGGATCTCGAAGGATCTGAAGCTTACGATCCTTACCGAGGATACCTTAAGGTCAATGGGAAGAACTGTTGAACTGTTGAAGTTGGAGGATTTTATTTAAAAAACAAAGGGGGAACATGAATTGAATGAAGATGACTACCGCATAAATGTATATGAATGTTTGTATTTAGATTTGTAGATGAAGGTTCTTTGAAGGAGAATCTGAAAGTAATGGCTGGTGACCCTTGCCCCCCCNTGTTGTGTTTGCTGTTGTTGTTGGTGGTGTGCCATGTTTTGATATGTTTTGTATGGTTCATGAATGTGTTTATGTTTTCTTGCTGGAATATCTTTCGCATTTTTTTCCTTTTGTTGCATGTGGATTACGTCTTGCTTGTGAAAAAAACAACCTGTGATGACGGCTTTCCTCTCTTGTCGTTTCCTTTTAAAGGCCTTCACCTTTCCCCCTGGTTTCAAGGAATATGGCAGACTGTTGCCCATCCTATTGGAAATGCAGCGCGAAACGCCGGAGCAGTGCTGTATCCGACAGTTCTTGGCAGAGTCTCAGTTACCCATGGAAGAGTTCGGAAAATGCAATTTTGTTTGACAAGAATTTGACCTGATATCATACTGACAAAGGATATTGGAATTGAGGTTCCCGAAAATGATTGTGAATGAAAAGTAATTTCAGTCCTGCTGAGGTCATTTTGAGCATGCTCGGCAGACCTGCTTTTCCTGCATGATGCCCAAATATGTGGAATTGTAGTGCAGTGCCGAACATAATGATAGTATTTGCTACCGTTGAAAAATGAATCAAGGCTAATTCAATCCATTCTACAAATTTCGACCCCCTGGAGATGTTTCGGACCTGAGCATTCTATTTGTGACCATTGAAATTCAATGTTCTATCATCTTCAAGTCTTGCACTATCGTTTGTTGTTGGCAAGTAACAGAATCTCGTGACAACTGTCCTTCAACTGGAAAGTGATCCCTCCAAGACTACATTTTTAGAAGTCAAGTATGTTTCATTGCCACGATTTTGCGAGAGCAATTGTTCTTTGGTACATATTCGTGGCATCGTTGAGACCGCCAAGGCCAAACCAAAAAACTCAGAAATCTTGGTGAGTCAAGGATTTGTTTGCCAGATTTTTTTCTCATTGTCAAATGGAAATCCGGTCAAAGACACCGTGACACCGCAGGTGTTCTTATTCGTTTGAAACCATTTTATCATGTTCGAACCCCAAAAGACCATGGCAGAAACCTGTCATTTAAAGGAACACATATTTTTTTTTCCATGTTCCTGATTGGATACGCCTGGTTTTTTCTGTGGATCCCAAGGAAAATTGTGAAATCAGTCCATCTATGCTGGATGCATTGCGTCTTCTAGAAGTTTTGGAGTCGCCAACCTGCCAATTATCACCTGACTTCAGGTGTGGTTCCAATGAGCGTCCCGAAAAAAATGGGGTGATTAATTTTAATAGGGTATTATAGGATATTATAGGGTTTTTTGTAGGGTATATAACAAACCATTAGAAGGGGTATATAATATATAGCAAACCTGGTTGTTTAGGGTATAGGGATGAAATCCTACCCAGTTATATATATATATATATATATTCTAGGTGGTGGCAACTCAAACATGTTTTATGTTCACCCCGAAAATTGGGGAAGATGAACCCATTTTGACGAGCATATTTTTCAAATGGGTTGGTTCAACCACCAACTAGTATTTCTATATATTTGGATGTTTCCGAAAATAGGGATACCCCCAAATCATCCATTTAACAGGATTTTCTATGATTTTCTATTATAAACCATCCATTTTGGGGTACCCCTATTTTTGGAAACACCCATTTCATAAACCATAAATTCTAAGCATCCCGTCATTCACCAACCTGTGGTCCAATGGTGCGAGCCCTAAACCTGGCATTGTTCTGCGATTGTGACCTTTTTTGGGGATGGTGCAAGGTTAAGTGGCCCGAACTCAAAGGTTAAGTGAGCTCCAACATATGTATGTGTATATATATATATTGTATTAAATTATATATGTATATATAGATAATAAATATATATATATATAAACACACTCTCCCTGAGATTAACATGTTGCGCCCCTGAACATCGTCGGAAGATGAAATTTCCTTTTGGGAAGGCCTTTTTTTTCAGGGGTTATTAATTAGTTTTGGGGAGTGGAAACATTATTTCTGAAAGTTTCCCCACAAGATTTCCACTTGTTTCGATTGGATCATGGGAAGGTTTGGGATGTCCTCAACTGACAGTGTTTTGAAGTGGAGGGAAGTTGCGGTTTATGGGTTCGCCCCAGGTTCAGGCAAGAAGTTGGTTTTAAAAAACATCATGTTATGGCCCCGTTGTGGTTCAACTTTGATGAGCCCTAAGAGGTTCCGATTCAACACTTACTTCTGTTGTTTCGATTTATTCCATTTCATCTTCATTCACATGATTCTGATGACAATGGTTGACAATGTCTCAATACTCAAGATGCTATCTACACGGTACTGTGGTTTCCTAAATGGATATGTTGCATGAACAAGTTGCGTAATCCTTTTATATATAGAGATTGTGACACCACCATACTTTTCAAAAAAAATGAATAATTCCAAAAAAATATGTTTTTTCACACATTTGCACAAAATCACTTGTGGTAGCCTCACATTTTCCAAAAAATCTCCCCCATTTGACGCAGGAAGTCTGCAGTCTTTGGGCATTTCTTATTGGTTCTACGGGAGCTGTCGGGGGAGTCGCTGGGGAGAATTTTGTTCATCCCAAGAAGTCCGGTAGAAAAAGGAATTGTATTGTTTACCCTCCCGAAGTTTAACATAGCCCCTGAAAAATGGTGGTTAAAACACATCCAAAAACAAAATCACCTCCAAAATGTTCATTCCAAAGAAATTTCCCAAACTGTTTACCCCCTAGAAGTTTAACATAGCCGCTGAAAAGTTACCTTCCCAATAGGAAAGCAGTCTTCCAACCACCATTTTTGAAAACAGTTTGGGAAGTTTCTTTTTGGAATGAACATGTTGGAGGTGATTTGTTTTTTGTTTTTCTTTTTGCATTATGTGAACTCACTTGTCAAAAACCTCAGGTTCTTTAAATTGTTTAGTAGTTCTTGGGAGGGTTGGCGGGCAAGAATATAGGATATTTGCGTTCATGTCCTAGGAATTTGAAATTCTATGTTGCGTTATTTTTTTTTGAAGTTTCATATTCAGACTACTTACACCAGAATTGAAGGTTTTCACATGGGGTCACACTGCTGGAGGATTCATCCAACAACTTTATCTTGAGCCACATGTACATTTGAAATGGAGTCTGCGTGAATAATTAAAATGACAGTGTTCGAACAACCTCACCTCACTTTAGGTTGTTCATGGGAAATTTTCCTCAAAAAGTCCTCATCATTTTAGATTGGTGAGCTACATATATTCGAATTCGCACAGAATAATTGACGGATTGATTTGACATGACTCTGTCTAGTAGTCGAGTCAAACTCCCATCGCGAAGGAGCTCTCAGTATCTGACAGCACGTGTATCTTGGCTGCAATCTTGGGCTGGCTGTTTTGATGGAAGGTGTTGCAAGAACTGACGTAACAAATGTTTGCCAAAAATCAAACATTCTCAACACGTTTTCAACTTGAAGCCCCTTCCATGTCCACATGGAGTGAACTCGCTCGTTTGGTAGTTTAGATTACGGGCTCATGAGACAAATCATGCATGAAAGTTACGACGACTCTAAGTTTCGTGTGGATCCAGGTACTATGTTTTTGTTGGAATCATCCGCCAGAAATATTCCAGAAATTATCCGCTTTGATTTCTTCAACGAGACTGCAAAATTGACCTTACTGTTCCGATTCCATTCAGAACATATCAGAAAATAACCAGGAATTCCACCAATTCATCATGTTGAAGACATACAAGGCATGTTTTTCCGTATCATAGATCGACTCAAAAGTTTAAGTTTGATACTATTATCAGCTGCAAAGTAGAAGGAAGAGGAAACATGTTGTTGGAGATTGAAGGTGTTTGGTTTAGAATCTTAATCATGTACTCACCATATGTGTATTTATAATTTATATATATATATAATTATATATACCTTACCTCACTCACCGCGATGCAAAACAGACAATGAATTATTTGCCATTCAATATACACAATTATTCATAATTCATATATATATATATGTAATACATCAAACATGAACTGATTGCAACTTTCCATCCAGTTTAAGCCTCTTGCTTATTTCTCACTTGTTTTTGTTCCACAACATCTACGGAACATCGAAGTTTCATCAGGAAACCAGCAAAACAAAAAGCACCACAAAAAGCGAGCGAATACCCAGTACCAGTCCAGGTGAACAAATCTTCCGCAAGCTCAGACGTAAAGGCCAGGGCCAAGCTACAAGATCGGCATGTCAACAATCTGCCCAGCATCTATGCATCTCACGATTTGAAGCCAATATGCCATGGAATGAGTCTAGGATTCAATAGGAATTGGGTTAAGAGTTGAAATGGGATTCGTTTGGGCAAATTATGGTGACCGCAGCCGAGGTCACCCGAAATAGTGGTTTAGTAAGGGAATCGCTCAAAAAGATCCCTTAATTCAGATTTTGGAATTTTTGTAATTTGCCTATCACGATCATATTAATCTTTGATCTGGATAAAATTGTGCGACAGTGGTGTCACAGGAACTTGTGAGCTATTTAGCTATTTTAAACATTGTTTTTCATACATAGGGACCATATACTATGACGCCTCTAATGGTTCAAGGTGAAACTCTTTCAGATACTTCAGGTGAAGCGCTTTGATTCGATGGTTGGGATGACATGGTTGAAAATATTGTAGGCATTGGGGGCGGATTTCCCGAACAATCCCTGGGTATAGTGGGTTTTCCGGTGCAAGGGATGTCAGTTGTTGATGAACACAGTCGGAACAGAGGTATGCCTTAGAAACAAGAAACAGAAACAAGGGAGTAAGAAACAAAGATGAATTGCTAGAGAAACTGAGCTCAGCTTAGGTCGGGAGAAATAGATTGGAATGATATGCAGGAGATATATCCAAGGCAACCATCGTCCCCTGTATTGTTTCACTCAGAATTAGCAAAAGAAGCTGCCACTATTTCTGCGTCGAAAATATCGATATTTACAAAATAGCCTGTGTCTCCAAAATAGCCATTTGAAGATCTCTCATGAAGCTGCTCAAATCTATACAAACTAACCAGTTGCCTGCCAAGGTGTTTCAGTTGTTTTAATTTTGAAAGGTTTCTGGCTTGGTTGTGAAGAGTAGAATGAGGCCGCTGGGAATGGAAAAAATGAGTTGTAGATACATGTTCATACCTGGATGATATTGCTTGAGAGTTGTTGTTTTTTTGCGCATAGCCAATCCAACAGCCATCCTTATGAGTGTTTTCGCATGTGCTCGCAAAATGATGTTGTGAAACTGCTAATCTCGAAAGACTGAAGGGCAATTCAAAGCTGTCAGCATTGAAAGGTTTTGAAAGTCAAAATACCTCCTGAGGATGAGTTTATTATAATTTATGATGAAGTCATATCACCGCTCTCAAACCTTTTGCACTCCCTAGCAGTGGTTTTTTGCAACCAATGCTCCGGTGGCGATGTTACATTTCATGGACCGTATATCCATGTATATTCCTGTATATTCGCATAGCCATGATTTATCCGATCCATGTTTATCCATAGATTTGCATCCCGAGGAGTGGGAAGGAGTCCTCCGAAGTGCTTTTGAAGGTGCATCATTTGGCATTGTGCCGAAAAAATGCTCAGAAACAACGGGAATTTTGTATCACTAATTCTTCCACACCGGCAATCTCAAGCCGTAAAAACCCTGCATTTTTTTAGCGCATGAGGGAGCTGGAAAAAAAATCGTGTCAAGAGTCGGACTGGCATCATTTGGTAGCCACCTAGTTCACCAATTTAAAGCTTACCAATCTCATACCAATTCACATCATTGATTGGCTTGAGTAATTTTCCCGAAAAATCTCGAAAGATAGTAGATTCACCGGCTTCTTTGGTTCACCAGTCTCCACGGCCACAATTTTGGAGCTTTCACTTTTAGCCTCTGAGAAGGGTTGCCCTTCAACTGTTGGGAGAGTTGGCAACGGAACGGGGGTTACTTTGGCATAACGTTCCACTAAGATCGATTGGTACAACACCTTACGTCGCCGGCTAGCCCTTTAAAAGCGTGTTCAATATAGACGAGAAGCAGTATCATCGAGTGAATAATAACCAGTTTTTGGTGCACCAGCATCGACGCACCACCTAATGTGTTGGGGGTCGCCACATAATAAGACCTACATCCACCACATCATCATCATCATCATCATCATCATCATCATCATCATCACCAAAAGCCTCCTTCACGCTTTCCCTTGGCCTGAAAACACCAAGTGCCAACGAGGCGTTCAGGAGACTGTGAGCTATGCCGAATGGGCCATTTGCTGCCGACGCTGTGTGCGCATCGTGCGGCTGATCATTACCCTACGCCTGGTAAGCTGAAGGTTTGGAGATTGATGAGATAGAGGCCATTGGAAGGATGGGAAAATGATGAGGATGAGGAGGACGTAAACAAACAAGTCTTATAGTAGGGGGTTGATGATGTTGATGCTTATGATGATGGTCGTGGTGGTGATGAGGTGGAGGAGGGGGAACGGACCTTCCACAAGACTTGTATGATGTTCGCTTTTCGGGGGGTGGGCATGTAGCTGACAAAGCAGAGTTAGTCCAAGCTCATCTATTGTGATTTCTTGCCATTTGTGATGCCAGTGGAGTTTTCTACCCTTATCTTCCTCTAGCTCAAAAAAAAACCTATCATCAACATGATGAAATGTAGCAACTGTGATGACGGGTACTGTAGGTAGCATTGCTACCATCCTTGCAGTCATCAAAAGTCGTGACATCTTGGAAGCCTCCATGCTGCGCAGGAGTCTCAACCTGCATGTCCTGATGTTTTTTTTGAGATGCTCCTGGAAGACGTGGCACCAGTGGTGGTGCTTCACCTCACCTTGTCAACTTCAAACGGCTCCCACTTATTGATGTCAGAATAGCTTGGATGTGGATGAATAAAAAATTGAACCACCCTTTTCCCCCCCAGAATACCCACAAAAAAACACAGTGAAGTAATGAGTTCAATATATGTTCAATATACCGGTTTCATAGAAAGTTCGTGAATTTATGGGTGCAAACTCACCAGGTACTCCAAAGCCACCTGGCTTGGATAAGGATACATGCGGGTGTGACGTGAAATTGAAATTGTTGATTCGCATAGTACATAATGTTTGATGAAATGGTTGGAAGGCTGTTCATTCCAAATTCCTGGAAAAGTACGTAAAAAATACTACGTATGATTACATACTTGTTAAATCTAAAGATCTAATTCATCTTAACAAGTCTCTCTGAAGGTGTTTTGGTGATTTTGGTTTTTTCCAGGTCAAAACTCGAAAATCCGAAGATTAGATCCAAGGTGTGAATCGAAATGAACATCGCTTAAACTGGCAGCGGTTTCACGGGTGCCTGTGCATCCAAACTCACTCAGTGTTTTCCGCATCCCACGGCAGGGGATGGAAAGTCATCAAAGTTGGCTGGTTGGTGGTTGAAAGAGAGTGAAGGAGCTAGCGGCATACATATACATGATTATACATGTATTTTTATACATTTTTATATACACATATACACAGGCATACATATGTATATATACACGTATATACGCACTATTTTGATGTATGAAAATATAAGATATATGTAAATATATATATACACAATAATATGTTTTGTGTGTTGAATCCCTTCATAATTCGGCGAGATGAACGGAGCTGCCACCAGTTCTTAAGTTACAGAAGCTTGGCACTGCTATCTTCACTAGATTGTCTTAGACTGGATGGTTTTATCTTGATATGTTTGACTACAAATAGATGATGTGCAGCTAGTGCAATGTCGGAATAGACCATTAAAAAAATCATGAATTTCCTGTGTCAAAGTGGCATGTTTTTTGCACGTTTTCATCTCCAAAGCCTGGGACAGCACACTGGCAGATGAACAAACGGCGTAATGGCGCCGGCGGTCCATGATGCATCCGATCGTCCCCTATCGGAAAGTACAGATGCAGGAGATCCTCCAAAGCGAGTTGGTTCCATGAAGCTTCCTTTTTTTAAAAACTGCTAGCAATGCTGGACTTTGGCACTGTAAAAAACAAACCCTATGCTTCATCTTGTCAAAACAAAACCAAAGAAAGGTAACAACAACTTAGATCGCACAAACCTCCACGAAAAATGATAGTTTTTCTGGGCAATGAAACAAATCTCTACTTTCCGATGGGAGGTGGCAGCCGAAATCAAATTTCTTCGGCGGATTTGACGACCATTTTTCGACATGTCGTGTTTTTTGCTGCACCTTGGCAGTTGAAAAAAACAAACAGATAATGTACGCTGGAACAAGTCAAGTATTTCCCATGATTATTACAGCATAGGCAAGAAATAGATGTCGTGTGACTTGTATAGCTAACTCAAGATGGCTTTGTTTTTTGATCAGCTTGTAGTGCATCATAGCAGACATGTCTTCTTTGGGCTAATCATGTTTTATCCTGATGCCTTTAATATCGGGATTTCTTGATGTACTTTTTGGGCAAATTATAGCCACCTCAGCCATGGTCAAGGGAGGTTTGGTAAGGAATCCTACCAAAATGCCAGTAATTAAGGTCATGCTTTGGAATCATTGCCGTTTTCCATCATTTTCCCAGATACCCACACAGAACTCACACAAACAAAAACAAGAAAAAAACTGTTGGGAAATGCTACGTCACGAACCCAAAGGTCAATAATGAACACAACTGGGAACAGAGGATATAGTTTTTCTTGGTTTCACAGCAGTTGTTGGTTGCTGGGGTTCATCTAGTACAACCCCGACATAAATTTCGATGAGGATCACTACAATAAGTGATTTTTTTTTGTAGCACCAACCAGCCCGAAAATTAACTTCCATTTCATTTCTCAAAATTATAGTGCTGTCTAGTCGGTTCAGGACGCAAAGTTGCTGCGACCTGCAAAAAGGTCGAGCACTGCTCGATGGTAAAATTTCCTCCCGCATACTTTGGTGAAGGTGAAGTCATATACGTATATATTCCGTTGCTGGCATCAATGGCTGCCTAATACCTCAAGAGTTGTACTGGTACCATCGTACGGCCATCCAATGGAATACAATCATGTTGAAGTTTGGACCATCCTCAGCAGGAAAATGAATGAAAATGATAGAAAATGATCCAACAATTAAAATTAGGGTAACATGGTTGGATATTCTGGATATATTTTCGTTGGATGGTTATGAAGAAAATACCACATCAAAACCGCCACAGATTTGGAATCAGCTGTAGCTGTAGCACTCGGCCCAAGCGATTCCCTTTGACTGAAGCGCGAAAGTTGGTTGAGAAGAGATGTTACTAAAAAGGTTGCTGCTACTTGAAGAGCGTTCAAAAAAGGTGTCAAGCTGTTGTGGCACAGCACCTTCAAATTTTGGCCATGACGGGTGAGTGAAAGCATGAATCCTTAGAAGTGTTTCTCAAAGACAGGCTCCCCAATCTGATGAGTTTCCATCATTGTGCTTGGAAACTGAAAGGTTTTTTTGGAGGTGTCCAGCCGGGGAAAGGAAAGACCCCGCAAAGAACGGGTCCCTCAACCAACCCGATTTGAAAGATTAAAGTATAGGCATATGGAAATCAAGCTTCCCACACCTCAAAAAATTACACAAATGAGTACTTCCGGTTGGCAAATTATATGATCTAATTATGTTTACTAGGTGGTGGCACCTCAAATATGTTTTTTGGGAATTTTCACCCCCCAATCATTTGGGGATTCATGATCCAATTTGACGGACTCGCATCTGTTTCGTCGATGGGTTGAAACTCAACCACCAATCAATGCTTTAGCCCACATACCCTGGGAAGATACCCCAGATATCCCCAAACCTCCACAAAGAAAGAACTTCCTTCATAAACTGTTGGTGAAACATCTGGCCTATCTTCCAGGGGGCCCTGTGGGTGAGATCTTAGAACCGGGCCCCGTTGGAAGGCGGGTGGTGGCTCCAAACGTTTGATGACCGTCCGGAGCTGACCGACCTGGGTGTAGTTCAATGGTTGAGATGTCGTGAGAAGTCCGTCCACCCCCCCGAAAACGAACATAGATACCAAAAATGATGGAAATGTTTGGAAGATGTATATCTCCGGCCAAAAAACATGGTGTCATCTTGGGGTATCCTAATGTTAGTTTTCAGGGGTGTATGTAGGGAAACAGATGGAAACAGATGAAAGTTCCAAGTTGGTGTTTTTTTAAATAGATTTCTCATTTGTGGATGAAGATCCATATTGTTTGTGTTTGGAAACTATGTTTTGTCCTAAGTGTTTGATGGTTGTAAGTCAATATTTGTTCTAGATGATGCGGAGAGATCTTTGATTCGCATGGTTTACAGATAGAGTATGGAAGTTCAAGAAGATCATATGCTGTGTAAGAGAATCTGGGTCCTGGGTGGTGGTTTCAAATTTTGTTTTTTTGTACCCCTACCTTCCAACTGTACTACTTCCATACATACAAGTTCCATACAGCTAGGGCTACCCCACCCAACACATTGCAAGAATGCTAAGGGGGATATTGTCCCCAGAGCGTGGCCAGTCCCGAGGTAGAGAGCTTTACAAAAGCGTTGGTGGATGCTATTTGGCAGCACTTTGGAAAAACCTGTTTGGAAGCATAGAAGCCTAATAGAAGCTCATTGTTTTTTGCATGATTAGTACTGTTTGGACTTCTGAATGTTTGGTTTGATTTATTGAATGAACATATCATATGACATGGACATCTAGGACACTTACACGCATAGTATAAATTCTTGCTTAAGAGTTGTACAAACATTAACATGAGTTTGTGTGCATGTGTCGATATCTTTCTGGGAAAGCACCAGCAATTCTTTCTAAAGTGCGAAGGTAATTCAACGACAGACAGTGAAACGGACCGAGGCTGCCGTGCTACTGGCTAGCAGAGTACAGCATGGTACAGTATTACATTGAATATGCATATGTTTGATTCATACAAAAAAGTTCTCATCATGCCTATGTTTAAGCGTTACGGTACCAAGATTACACCACATTCACCGAATATTGGGTGATTCAATCATCATCCCAAGCGCATGTATTTCATGTGTAGTCCTTGGAATTGCCAACTGTTGGATCTCTGGTAGCACCGTTCAGGTGGCGATGCAAGTGATGGCCCCTGAGGATGTGCTGCTGACCTGTTATTTTTTCATTCGGTCGGATTGTTACCAAACCCTGACCACTGGCCATGTACCAAAAAAAAAAGATGTCTTCTTTTCTCTGGCAAATTGCATTTCATTGCACCATCTCATGTCACGGTTTGCCAAAAAAAACAGTTAGTTTTGAAGATGAAGTGCAGTTCTAACAGTTTTTTTGTACCAAAATGTGGGATAAACAAAAAGGCAGCCCCTTCTGGTGAGATGTACTACCCAACTGCCACCGGCAATTCCCAGGTCTCCAACAGCTTGGAGGATTTCTGTAAGCGTGTCAGGGCACCTTGGAGGATGGCGACAGAATCCTGAGACTCCTACCATTGATGCTTGAAATTCTTCACCAGTTGTTTGTGGAGAAGATAGAATTGTTGATAGATGTTGATAGAGTACTGGTATTAAGAGTGGTGGAGGATTTCTTCTATTCAACTCTATTGAAAACATGTTTTTGAGGAAGATGTTGATTAAGTTTACCCTGTAACCAACTCAGCTTCAATAGCTCCGGATGGTTTGGGGTAGATGATCTCTGAGCTTGGGTGGGTTTAGCTGTTCAAGAGAAGTGTGGCGAAGCCAACGCAGCAGTTCCACAAGGCATTTTCCAGGAGTTTGAAGTATGGTGCAATTAGATGAAGATACATTTGTAATCTAATTTCATGTGTATCTATGATATCATTGTATTCATATATAAACATAGATCCATTTATGTGCTATGCTTCTGTTGTTTTATGAGATATTGTTCAACATGTGTATATTTGTTGAAAAAATATATTTATGCGTTAAAACTCAACACCCATTTTTTTCTGGCCTTCTCCAGCCCGAGCTGTCATCTGGCAATGGATTGCTCCCGGGAAAGTTAAGGTGGTTACCAATCAGCTATTGGGTTTTCCCGCAGTTTTTAGTATCTAAAACAGGGAAAGATAAAAGCACCTATTCTCGGATGCATGCAGCTCTTCGGTAGATAGAAATTACCATGATTTATTGTGGATTCATTCATCATAAGCAAATATCATCCAAAGATGAAGTCACAGCCAAAACCACCAGTTCTCATCCTTCACTTAGCTTCCTCTTGGACCACTTTGTTTAGGCTGTGAGAAACTACCTGGCAAAATGGGGACTAATTCAGTTCCAATGCCTTTTAAGGACAATACCCTCCTGGAAACTAATACGTCTATTCCCAGTCGGTTTTTTGGAGCGACAAGGTTTCGAAATACTCCTTGCAATCGCTTGATAGGTACTTCATCCTATTCTTCACATGAGCCATGAGAAAAACCCCGGTTTGTTGGGTTATATAGGGGATTATACTACCCAGTTATATAGGGAGTATAATAAGCCATTATCCCTATAAGCCAACCAGTATAATGGAAAGTAATAAGGGTTTTTTTCGTGGCTCACATGTTTTTGAATGTTTAGTACATCCTAGGCCCCTTGGTAAAAGAATCCTTCCTTCCTCGGTCGGTGGATGACTAGGTGATTCAGCCACTCAACGAAGTCTTATTGAGATCACGGAGTGAGGAGGGGCAGATGATCTTTTTGGGTATCCATCTTTCAAAATGATATGTTTCTGTTGTTTGTGTTGGGATATTTGAGTTGATTTTTTTGTTTGTAGAACTGTGTTCTTGAATTTCAGTATGATGGCCTCACTCTTGGTGGTTGGTCGATGGATGATATGGAGGGCGAACTCACCCTTTAGATTTAGCTGGGATCAGGCCATCTGGCAATTAATTCTCCTTGAGGTCAGCAAGGATACCAGCATAAACGTGGGAAGCTCTGTTTGTCTCAAAAGAAAGGACCTTCCAATCCATTGCTGAAGTTTCTTGCACAGACAAATGGGGTATATATGAATACATGTTGAAACAATTTATAAAGAGCTATTTTAACCGTATTTTCCAGGTGATTTTCTTGTACCAATTTGTATGAAAGGACAGTACAAAGCAATCATGGAGGTTTTCACTTGTATTGCTGATGCCCACATTGGCCAATGACCTTGTTGGGTGAAAGACCATGACCCAACGGCGCGCAGGACTTGCTTGGAGTGTTGAATTTGAAAGAAAAGTCTCAGGTGAAGAGGTTCGAAACTTCAGAACTGCGTGGTTTTTTTTTGGTTGGGAATAACATGCCAAATCTGAGAACTTATTCGAAAATGGGACTGTAGAGTAGAGTAAATGATTTTGGGGATTCAGATGGATTCGCTGTGATACTGGAAGTTCCTCTGATGGCTTGTGAAGATTCAAGATAGGATGTGCTCAGCCACTGTTTGCCAAGAAGCTAGCAAATTTCTTGATTGCTGTGCAGAAAAAGGTCGAGAATGTTTGTTGCAATCATCTATTGCAGAGAATTAGTTGCTTTTAAAGTTTTCTCTTGAAGAAATTCAGGAAGAAAGTGTATAAATCATAAACATGCTGATGGGGTATTTCGGTGTGCCCTGGGGTGTACCATTAAAAACCAGCCTCCAAAGGTAAGTGCGTCCCGCGTCCCAAGTGATCACGGGGGCCAACGGCTGACAGCAGGTTGTTGGAGGATTGCAGTTCTGGCCTTCAAAAGGCGGGTACATCTGGGAGATTCCATGCTCAGAAGCTGCCATGTTGAAGGAAATCAAGCTTTGGTTCTTTGATCTTCATGCCGTTGGCTAGTCAGATATTTGGGTATTAGGTACAGTAACCCATGCCATGTTCAATGCTATTGACATCACTCAAGGAGACTCCCATCCCACAAAAAGTTTTAAAAAAACCACCTGGCGCAGCTCTTCCATTGCTACGCTGCAGAGCCCACTGCAAGGAGGCATGGGGTGTTGGGTGGTGGTGGGCATTGAGCATCACGTCGATTCAAGTCCCCATGGTTTCTCTCATATATTATGCAAACATACTACATACTTGTTTCATCTCTTTAAAAATGGTATTCAGCATTTTGAACCGCTTTGGGATGATTCCAATGTAAAAATCCTAGCATCCATTTTTCACCAATTCTGCTACCAGGTTTCAACGCTGCACATAGACCCCATGAACCCTCAAACCCAGAGACGGCCACGGTGGCAAGGGCTCACTGGAATGCTGACTCCGTCACAAGGTCGGTTCAAGGGACTGCTAGGCACGCACTGCTAAAGGTAGATCATATATGACTATAGCATAACATATTGGTGACATCACCTTTGTTGTCTTAGTTACATATTTGGCATACATACTTGTGTTTTTCGCCCGTTTACACTTTCGGATGTGTCTTCTTCCAAGTATGTGGGTATAGTCTTTCTATAGAATATGTGAATATATCACCAGAATTACTTACATAGACCTTCAATCACAGAGTTGATCAATTGTTTTTATATATCTTTCAATCTCGAAAGAACACGCACCCCGTGGTGGCTGATTCAGCAATTTTCATTGGGGTCCTGCACTGCATCCCGTGCCATTCGATGTTGCCGTTGCCGACTTCGGTTTGGAGGTTTGCCATCGACTTCGACTTCTTAGGAGAGGCACAGACCTTGGAAGGGACTCGACCCGACTCCCAACGTTGCCACCTCTGTTTGTCGGGGAAAGCCATTTTTGACGGCTCAAAAACCAAGCGATTTCCAAAATGATGGTTGATTCATGTTGGTACTTCATGGCATCATTCTGAAACATGACTCAATGATTCATATTGGATCTTTATTGTGAATACTTTGCGAATGATTCTCGATTTTTGTTGCGTCAAAAAAGAATAGTTGTGATCAGAATTTCAGGGTGTCGTCATTGTCCTAGGGAACGATCGCATATCCCATCCCGTTTCCGGCACTTTTGAGGCGATATTTTTTCCCAACTTCCCGTTTGGTGGGTCCCATGGTTTCTCGTTCCCTGGAGGGTATTCACTCCAAACTCAAACAGAGTTCAAACGCAACAGCTAGAGATGTTTCACCATGCAGGTCAGCAACCTGCCATTGCAGCGCATGTTCCAGGAGACTGTTGAAGCCCCATGGGGAATCACGCTATGATTAAATCACTTGATGGTGGTTCAACTTTTTTAAACATCCAAATTGAATCTGGTACATTCATAGATTCACAAATTTTAGGAATGTGTGTGATCATCTTCCTTTGTTATATATCTATTTTGTTTTGTGTTCCAAAATGTCTGTTTCAGTGGGAGATTATATAGTTATATCCATGGATTTCATGTTGTGTCTTCCAAACCGGTTTATTCGCCTTTTTGAGGCGAATTTTGAGGTTCCCAAATTTCACCAAAACAGTTTTCATATTCAGGTGCCATGGTGCCATGGGCATCGACTGGGATCTTTTTCTGGAATCTGATCAAGTATGTTTTTACATGAGAAGTATGAACATCAATGCTATGATTTTACCATCCTTCAATGCTTCAAGAGTAGGGTTTGAAAAATCTTGCAGGTGGACCTTTTTATAGAGATCTTGTTGGGTTTTTCATGCAACTTTCTGTCATTTTTCGATGTTTCTCGGGGTGTCGACCCAGTCTGTTTGACCTGCACCAAAAAGGATGCCTGTTGCCATAACAGCAGCAACCTGCGTGTACCTTGATGGCAACTATATAATTGACAAGAGACCACATTTGAACATATCTCAAGTCCCTCCAAGAAGTCGAATTCATGATCTGAGAGAAGGTCTGCTTCTTTCACGTTGTTTTTGTTGTGTCTCACCATTTGAAATCAATACTCACCACCACTATGTCCCGTACTAGAAGGGTCTCTTGATTGTCATCGCATCAATGTCCAGAATGGGTGCAGCAATTTTTGTGTTGACTTCACATCTTCAAAGAGGGATGACCATTTCCCATTCGCGACGTTTGACCGCACATTTGAGGCTGATGAGAAGCTCTTTCAAGATGGTTTTCCTCTCTTCTTGCTGATGTTGGCCAACAAGACCCATGCTGGTCAGGCGTGGTTATTCATCTAGCAGTGGCATGCTGAAAATTGCTGAAAGCCACAGCTCCGAAAGCTGTTTGCACTGTCGGATAGTGAAAGAAGACCAAGGAGATGCCGTATGATTTCAATGGTTGCTTCTTCCCAAGTGGCTTGTTTGAGTATAGACAATTTCATGTTCACATGTTATACTACCTATCTCTCACCGCAAACAACAATGGAAAATCGACATCAATCGACTCCACCCTGTGATCTCCTGATATCACATCGTTCCTCGGGCGTTGGATGGCCAACGAAGCACCTTTGTGCAGACACCCTCCGTGTTCTTTGAGGGGAAGGTAGTCCGCATGTGTCCATAAATACATGTATTATGTATACGTATATAAGTATATTGTATATATATATATATACATGATCAAAATATCAAATAAAACTCATACAGTACATGTGCATGTACAAACTATGTGTTCCTATGATATGCACTGATATGCCAGATGCGACATTTACATACAAAGAATTTCCAGCCACTCCTTTCGGCGCAGGCGTGTCCTGTCGAGCAAGATCGGGCAGGATGGCCCAGCCATGCAGATTTCATCCCATGACACACCCTGCAGTTTTACGTGAAGATTTCGTAGTACTCCTTGGCCGTCCTTTACCACAATTGTCCTGTTCATGAGAAGTTTTATAGTGTGCTGTATGTATTTTCATGTCGCATGTTTGTTTTGCATTGATTGCCACAAACCATAGCACCCTTCGTTGTGTGAGAATCATGGAGAACAAAGTGCATGAAAGAAGTTACGAACAGCATCATACTGTGGTTCACCGGGGTAGAAACCGGAGTACCTTAAGCACCTCAGACAAACTGCCAACCTCTCCTGAGTAGCCGGATTTCATCCATCAATAGTAGCTTGTCAGAAGTTTTCCGACCTAACCTATTGTTTATGCACATCTGGGCACTTGAGTCTCTACGTTCCTTGTCTCTTATTCATGTCGCAGGATCAAGACATATCGGTAAAACGGTATTCACAACCACATTTGCTGCTAACATAGATCAACAACTAACGGTCCTCCCTCCACTGGTACTCCAAAGTTGTTCACAAGGTGCCTTTGCTTTTCCAAAGGATCAATGCCATTGCTTGTTGGGGATTCTCAGCTCTGAAAGGGTCTGAATGGTCAACATGAGATGGAGAATTGGAGATATGTCTATCCATATTTCCATCCATATCATCGGGATGACTTTCAAGAGTTTGTTTTAAGGAAAAGAAGCTTTATTTTGTGTGCATTCCTGCCGCCAATCAGACCTTGCATGCCTTTGTTGGGTCATTCGGAGGTACGTCAACTCAAGCACCGCGTTTTGGATTGGCGAAGGAGCCACTACTCCCCTTGTCCTTCGGCGCACGGTTTTTTTGGTAAACCTGTGGGTTGAGCAGGATCTGATGCTGTGCAGGATACTTATGCCAAAAAAAACAGATGGGGTTGAATGATCTAAAGGCACTACTAAGGGAAAAAAGTGGACTTTGGAAACTTTGGACCATTTCTGAGTCCTAATTCAGTGTTGCAGAAGCGTGGCTTGCGTCATTGTTTAATTTTGGGGCACCGAGCTTAAGCCGCTCTAAATCTCTCTGTGATCCCAGTGATATATAGTGCCATAAAGCTTCCCAAACGATGGTTTGTACATGCGGTGTTTTTTTTCGCAAGATGCAGGAGGTGATGGTTGACACATGTAGACACTGTCAAGGATTCTCCTTCTCAGCAGAAGTAGTAGATAAAAAAACTCCCCCTGGCTGCAGGATATTAGGCATGCTTCATGCAATCACGTGTGAAAAGACGTCGCTAAGGCCCAAAGAAATGGGAACACGTCGCAGCAGCCTTCAATCTCTGGGGTCAGTGGGCCAAGGAGGGAAGGTGAAAGATGAATCAAATTCCCCGCAGAGAAAGCCAGCGGATAGAAAATTAGCCCTAGGAATGTACACACATGGGTCCTGGGTGAAGATAGGTGTTGTTCTTTGCGGCACGTATTTCAACGAATACAGTAGAAAAGATATACATGTCATGCAGTTATAACATATTGTAATATGTCTTTGTATTTTTTCTGATCAGTGCTTTAGAAGTTGTGACGATTCAATTATCCACGATGATCCAGTGTTGTTTCATTCCCCCTTGCTACTCCACCCTTCAGCTGAAGGTTGGAAGACTCACGACGACATGAGGAGACAGGTCTCTCTTGGGATGAGCTGCTCAACAGTACCTTCTAGAATGGAAGGTTGTCCTGGCACAATGATTCATTTCTAATTCATTCATGGACTGGTAGAAAACCCAGAAACTGAAAAGTTGCCAACAATCTTCCCTTTGTACACAATATTTGTAAAGATTTTGAGCTTCCAGCAATGGCATGAGCTGGATGCTTAAATTGCATTGATGTGATTGCATTCATTTGGCCAATGATCACGAATAAATTGAAAATCAATTTAATTTAGGATTATGATTTATTTAAAAATATTTTAATTTCATAAATAAAATTAAAAATTATATATTTATAATTATAATACATATATATATATTTATATTTAATAATTAATCATTAAATAGATATCTAAAATATCAAATAATAATCAAATATATACAAAAATGTAATTATATTAATATTATTAAAAAAATATTGATTTTTAAATGAATTATGTATATATAAATATTTTAATATTTAATATAAATATATAATAATATAATTATATAAATATATTAAATATATTTTAAAAAATAATTTATATATAAATAGATATTTTATATATTAGATTATTATTTATGAATTAAATGGAATTTTTCATTAAGATTAAATTTAAAAAATATTATATAAGTGATGATTAAAATGAGGAATGATTAAAATGATATTGAGAGGATTATGGTATTATTAATATTATTGTTAAAATTTGATAAGATTTTTTTATTAAGAAAATATGTTTAGGAATATTATTTTTAAGATTATGATATTCTAATTATTATATATATAAATATATATTAAATCTTAAATAAATAATTTCCTCTAAATTACGAATAGCCTGGGAAATTCACGTTTGCGCAGTTTTAATTTCGAAAAATCCCAAAAAAAACGAATTTTTTGGGGATTTCTCTCGAAGTCATTTTTCTTTTCCGCGGATACATATTTTGATCATGGCGTCTCACCCATCGCGGAGGGGGTCGAATTTTTGCCGTTTTTTTGGCCTCGGACGTCGAAAAAACAACGATATTTTGGGAATCTACTTTGTGCGAAATAATTGCGTTTTTTCGGACGCGCCAGAGCCGGTGCAAAACAAAATTCCAAAAAAAATCACTTTTTTGGGGAATTTTCCCGGATGTATTTTTCATCATGTTTCCTTTTCCTGGTTATGTTTTTACACTGTGCTTTCTGGGTGGTCCACGACGTCCGGTTGGGCGTCCGAAAAAACGCCATTTTTTCGCGCCTTTTTTCGGACCGAAAAAATGACGTTTTTTCGCGTGAGACAATACGGTGCTTTTTGGCTCCAGCGCTCTCATTGCGGAGACGGATACCTATCTCTCTGCCAACAGGCTTGAACCTAGAATCAGCAGAGATCAGCACATCCAAACTTGCCAATTCAAAACAACAAATGTCGCAATCCATCCTGCAGTTCCTAAAGTGTACACTTATCTCATTTCCTTTGGTCAGGTGGAAATGGCCAACGCAAGTGAGAACTTTGGGAACACTTTGGTGGGGTTGAGACCTTGGAATGATGCAATTCACGACTTCCGCACAAGTGTCCGAAACGTTTTTTCGGGCATCTGAAAAAATGCTGTTTTTTCGGGCCACGGCTCCCGGATGACGGTCCGAAAAAATCATGGTTATCTGGCTGGCTGGCTGGCTGGCGCGCTGGCTGGCTGGCTATTTGACAATTGGCTTTGTGGCTGCCTAGCTGGCTATTAGGTTATTAGCTATCTGGTTGGCTGGCTAATTGGCAGATTGGCATTGGCTATCTGGCTGTCTCTCTGAATGGCTCGCTCTCTGGCTTGCTATTTGGCTATCTAGATGGCTGGTTGGCCATCTGGCTGGCTGGGTATCTGGCAGGCTGATTGGGTGGTGGCTTGCGTTGGCTGGCTGATTGTGTGGTGGTTTGCTCGCTAGCTGGCTGGCTCGCGCTTTGGCTATTTGGCTAGCTGCCTACCTGCCTATCTGGTTGGCTGGCTATCTGGCTGGTTGGCTGGCTCGCTATCTGGCTGGCTGACGGGCTTGCGCGGTCGCTGGCGAGCTGGCTGGCTGACTATTTGGCTGGCTGACTATTTGGCTGGCTATCTGGCTGGCTGGTTGGCTAGTCT
>DF241185.1:1320-41320 GCA_000507305.1 Breviolum minutum Mf 1.05b.01
TATAAATAAAATATATAATTTTCCAATATATATATATATTTATCTATTATAATTATATAAAATCAATATATATATATATCAAATACATCTTTATTCTTAATCATTATTCAAATCCTCCTTTATTTCATTTTTATTATTTATTATTAAATATTTTATGACCAATATTTAAGTAAAAAAAATCAAATATAATTTTTCATGATTTTTTGAATTCAGATAAAATGGGAATTTCTTTCCCCCATATTGGAATTCAAATACAGCAAATGATATTAATCAAATTTTGGACAAACAATAAAATACCTTCAATCCAAAGCAAAGGCAACCGATAAGGATCTTTCGAAAAGATCGATGACCTGACAAAGTGGGCCCAAAATCTTGGGCCGATGTCATTCCCAAACCTGGTTTGGTTTCAAAAAGGTAAAAAAAAACCCTGTCAAAACTGAATCTAGTTGGTGGTTTCAACCCGTTTGAAAAATATGCTCGTCAAATTGATCAAATTGGATCATTTCCCCAAGTATGGGTGAAAATAAAAAATATCTGTAACCGCCACCTGGTGATGAACTGGCACAAAGCCTTTGAAACCAACGAATTTCAGAAACTTGAGGATGCGATCGTTAATGTTCAGAAACATCATGTGTGGATTACTGCGCCTCCTTGGACGTCATCTCCACTTTGTGCTCCTTGCGCATGGACGGGCCAATGAATGAACATTTTCCAAACTGACTGACGAGGCACCCGTGAAAATCTGTGGCTGTCTTCCCCACATCTCCTCATCTCTAGGTGATGATTCTCGCCTCGTGGCAGTGGTGCATGAGCGCGATCTCCAATTTACACACTTTTTTTTTGAGGGATTAAGACCCATGCGTGGATCCTCATATACCATCACCTTTTCTTTCACGCCATTGATATCTAACCTCAACCAACTACTATATCATTGAGTGAAGGGCCGTGAAGGCAACGATGCGGCGGTGGGTCCATGTGACTCCTGCGCAGAACATGCTTCTTCCTGCACTGCCCAAATCCAAGATCCAAGGCAAACCCTTAGTTGTCCGAACAATCGTATCCCTGTTCACCGTTCCATCGTGTTCACTGACGTCCTCGCGCTGCTCTGTTTTGGACCTAGTGACAGCAAACAGTTTTCAACACCGGCTGTAAGTGTTCTTTGACCAATGTGTGAAAAATGACACCGGATTGCAGGGCCTATTATGGCAATGCAGAAGATGTGAGTAATGACGAAAACCGAACGATGTTCTGAGCGTCAGCACTGTAAAGTGTGAACTTTCTATGCTTTTTCTTTTACATCCAATCAACTTGTGAACAAAAACCCTGAAGGAAGAAAATTCTCTGCATGGTTTGTTAGGGTCCTGACTCCATCAAAAAGATGACAGGCTTAAATTCACGTAGAACGAGAGCTTTCACTAGGGCTTTCCTGAAAAGATTGGATAAAGCGCACAACCATCAACTGAGCAATACGATCTCAGGTTTTGCCTGTACTTCTTCAACTCTGTTACGCTTCCAGCAACATGATACATTGTTATTACAGTAGCTAACACCCAGCAACCAGCTTCTCAGAGCAGGTTCTGCATTTTGGTAGTCGAGAAGGGTTTGTCCAGGACAGCAGCAAACAGATATGTGTCGCCGTCCCCATTGCTCGAACTCAAAGCCACACTTCTGTAATCAAGACCATGAATCTGCAGCTTCCTTCAAAAATACTTTCTTTATATCTGCAGTGGTAACCTATATGGTTACATCCACCACTGGGGTTCCCCTGCGGCATCGCTTTCTCCTGTGCAGACCATGTCACAACAACACGGTAAAGCCTTTTGAGAACACTCGACTCAAACGTAATCGTCGTTTAGAAAAAAAACTGCCTCAAAACTGCATTCCAAGGATTTGTTAAATGGTGGACCAGTCACCATCCGGCGTCCTCGTCCGCCTTCCGAACTGGTATAACCCCCCTGGCCGGAGCCAACAATGATGAGACATTCATGGTCAGTTTTCATGAATGATAAACATTAATGTACACTGATTCTGGTATTTGACCACCAAGATATGATGTCAAACATGTCTCCGTGGTTCTGCATATTCTTGCAAACGTGCTGAAGTAAAACAGCACAAATGGCTGACAAAAACGACACCGTCTGTATCGTATGAACAGTTGAACTCGCAGAGTTACTCAAAATTCAAAGCCTGGAGCAAGCGCAGCCACAATCATGTAGCATACGTATTTCTTGACTTACAGGTAGCAGCTAGCTTTTCTTTATGAGCACTCAAATATCTACCTGACACCGGACCCGACAATCATGCCCTTTCATCAGTCACACACGCGTGGAAACCCTGCTGCCAGCAGAGCTGGCAGCAATTTGTAACGTTCAAAGAATTGAGGCCCGACTTGGCAACAAGCCAAAGGCATGGAGGTCACCATCATGAAACAATATGAACAAATACAATGCAGCAATGCCATGGGAATTTTGACTCCTGATTTTTTGGGAATTTCTTCAAGTAAAATGGTCTCGTGAAGAAGGTTATTCACCTCCACTCAGCCGAATCTACTTGCGAGCCAAAATCACTCAGAGGTCCTGAGCAGGCGCAGCGTCCATACTTTAAAGACTTGCGGCAAAAAGGCGGAAATGTCGGAAATGTCATGCTGGTGATCCATAAGTCTTCCTTAACAATCTTTTGATCAATTGCCATGGAGAACAAGGACTTTGAACAAAATACTAAAAGTTGACCTATGAATTTGATGTTGTTTATTGGCTTTCTCACCCTGACATGACACATGTTGACCATATGATGGATGCCCTGTTGTCCTGCCTTTGCCTCTCCCAATATAATTCCTGGCGAGAAAAATGGGAGCTTTCAACAAACAACACTTGCGGCTCCAGCTTCAAATCCATCTGCAAGAGTTTCTGACACTGGAAGATTTCTATACTTGGGAGGTATCAAATTGATCCATCTTGTCTGATCTCTTTGTTGCAAAACTTCAAGAAATCACAACAGAATTACATATTGAGGACAACCTATCACCTTGGAAGTATATAGACATATATTATATTTAAAAATTATAAATTGCGCAGTATCTATGCGTCAATATGAACAGCTACACATCGAATACTGGGCTTCCACCACCATTAAAATAATGGTTGACCCAATTCCGATGATGAACATCGCTAGGTAAGCAATGGTGGTTATATAAATCCACCCATTCTTTTAATGGTCTTTTGGATTCCCAGGGTATACATATATGTGTATGTATGTATATATATTTTCGTTTCATCCATTTTTCCATCCCAATTTCAGGTGACCATTTTCCCAATGCCACCACTTCCGCAATTTTTCGGTGGCCTCGCGATGCTCCCAGGCACTGGGATCTTGCTCCAAATCTTCGGCGGTCCAAACACACGCACCCACCGTCCTGGACGACTGGACTCGACTTTTTTTTGTGGGGGGCTCCCTAAAATGTGGTGACTCTTTGGAAACATAGATATCTGTGGAAACATTTCTTCAGCATTTTTTTTCCATTTGAAACTGAAATTGTGTAATATATATACCAAAAATATTCCACAATTTCAGTTTCCAAATGGAAAAAACAATTGCTGAATGGATGGATCTGTAAGAAATGTACTTAGTAGTCATCATTTTTTTGGAAGATATTTTGTAGTTTCAATTGGTTTTTTTTAGCTTGGAGTGCGATCAATCCTTCTGCCCGAAAAAACAGAAAAAACACCCATTGCTCCCGTGGTCACAGTGTGGTATGCTTGCCGAAGTTTCCATATCTTAGAAAATTTATACATATATTTTCCAAGTAATTTTGTGATTGTATCCTGCTTTGCTCACAAGCTACATCTACCAACTGGTCAAGATTGTCTGGGTGAAAATATATCTCAAGAAAAACATCTTTCATCTAACATCCATGCTAGTTGGTTTGTTCTCAACCCATCTGAAAAACATTAGAGCAAATTAATTGTTTCCGCAAATAGGGGTTTTAAAACCACCATCACGCCATGTGTCAAGTTGTTACTTTTCCCAAACAAATACCCTGGATGATTCACAGGCAATTCTTTTCGGCCACACCTTGGATCACACTCTTTCTTGGCACCACCCATGGTGCGACCACAATTCTTGCTCTCAACTTTGGGAGCAGCATCCCACCTCAAGGGGGGGGTTTTCTCAGCAAAGATGTTGGAAGATCGGGGGAATTTTCTATGAGCAAAATGTATCCAAAATAAGTTATGAACCAAAGCTACAATCGATTTCCCTATCCAATCAGCAAAACCAGCAGAACTACAGATCTGAAGAAAGCAAAAAGCATAGATAATGTCACTAACATGCACTTTTCACCCAAGACCCGTGTCCCATTCAACAGCCACATTTAAAAGGCTTGAATTCACTGAGTGGATGGGGGGTCACGTGGCAATCGCAAACAAGTTTTTGAAATTCGAGGTTTCCATTTTGGGATCCACCCACTCAACATGGCGGCTTTGCACCAAGCAACATGGAGTCTTTCTGCTCTTGACTCATCAACGGCTCAAGGTACCATTTGTAAAGAGGTGCGCAGTTGCATGGAAGACGCGCCTCAGAAGCTTTCAACCCCAAGAATTTCAAAACCCCCAAAACGCCTCACAATTCAACCGCGAAGAGCTACAACTTTCATACTTCCTCACTGCGCTTAAGTCACATTGCCACATTTCTGCATTCCAAGGTTCATTTCCCTCCACATCGGGGATGTTGTATGCTGGCATAATACCAGCAGGAAAGCAAAAGCCTTTACCATGCACTGGACCACCTTGGGAAAACTTACCAAGTTTTGCTCGACTTCCCAAGCGGGCATTCAGCATTGTGTGATTCCAATTGTGTGATTCCAACAAAATTGTGTGATTCCTTGCCGAGGTTTTTTTGTTCCAAAATTTTTGGGGGATGAAGCTGAAGGCCCAACTGCTTGTCCCGAATCGGGTGGGCCCTAGTTGTGCTCGGTGGAAATTGGAACATGTGAAAAGTGGTATTTCTTTCTTGAGGGTTTCTGGCAATTTTATTTCAATTGCTACCCAAATCAGGAGTCTTCACAACATTCTTCTTACCTGTGCAGGAAAAAACACCTTTTCAACTTCAAGACTTGCAACTAAAAAAGTTTGCAACTCCTTCTTGCGCAAGAACTATCAGAATAGAAGACATCATCTAAACAAAGTAGATATTCAGGTTGGTTTTTTTCCACAGCACCTGAAAATCTTCCTGGATTTCTTCCCAGCATTTTTTTTTCAGATCTCCAAAAAGTGCAATCTGGAAGTCTTGGGTTCCCTAACCATAAGTCACATCCATATAGCTCGCCCAAGACATGGTACCTGTTGATCACAGGATGTTGGTAGTATGCCGAGTCATGACCGGAAGCTTCTCTTGGGGTTTACTTTGGAAAAAAAACGAATTGAGGGGAACATATCAAGTCTCAAGGGAAGTCTCACGGAACACCAACAACAATCCATCAAGGGGAGAACGTTGACCCAAAGGCACGAGCTGTGAAGCAAAGAAGGTCATATATTGCATCCTTACATTCTCGTAGTGATCTTTGGTGGAACTTAGTGCTTTTCCATCACAGTATTAAAGGAGGAACTTTGCATTGCAAGAACCAAATTGAAAACTCAAAACGCCATCTGAAAGTGCTGGTTTTGTGGGCATCCACCGGCTGAAAGAAAAAAAATCAATGTGTGAACAACATAAAGATTACACCTGGGTCGCCAACAATGATTTTCTCTCAGAAAAAAAGTCGGAAAAGGATTCATGCACCTTAGACAGTGGCATTCAAATTTCTATCCAGACTACCAAGAGGCATGGCTGATGCAGATCTTTAGCTCTGTCAAAGGCAACATCCTATGATAACTCCCAGGTTTTTACCATGGATGCCAAAGGAGGTACAATCCCCAAAACTAGCATTGGTTGGAAGATGAAATTTTCTTTTGGGTATTGGCGAACTGTTGGTTTTGGGGAGGGTACTACTCAAAATGCTGCAGACCCATGGCACTGTTTTGATGACACAACTCACCGATACCTTTGAACCAACGTCTGCCAGGACACCGATCAGTGTGGCGAAAAAAACGTAGGCACTGGTTCTCAAGCGGCCTCGACAGCAAAGGTCAAACTATGAAGAAAGGGGATGTGGAAAAGAGATCCTAAGTGATTCAGGGGCCCAATCTACATAAAATCTCCACTCTTTTATGATGTAACAGGGCTGGCCCTGTTGACAGAGTGGCTAAGATTTCCACAACCTTAGCAATCTTTGTGTTTCTGCTGTTATATAGATCTCAAATTTTGAAACACATTTCTGTGAACTACCACAGCATTCCATGGAAATCAGTGTCACGAGTTGTGCCTGAATTGCGGGCTTGCTCTTCCTTCAGCAAATCCTCGTTGCCTGGGTCTAGCGAAATTTAGAGCTTCGTTCCCTATGTGTGGTGGAGTCCGTTACTACTGAACACCAGGTTTACACGCCTCTTATTGCATATTCACAGTGCATTTTTGATATGAACTTTAAGATCACCTTCATATGTAGTTGAATCTTTCCATCTAGTATCATAAATCATACACCTGCTGAAGTTAAATTGTTGGAGGGTGCCGTTTGATACGACATCTTGTCATCAATCTCAGAGTCCTGAGGATGCAAGCTCTTAAAATTCCAGAGGCTCCTTTTCACTCATTCAACATTCAACAGACACAACAACAACACCTCTTCAAACGCTTGGCTTCACAAAAACTCTTTACACTTCTCATTTTCCCCCCCTGTTTTTTTTTGTTGAGGGTGTTTCCGAGTCTTGTTGCAAAAAAAACATGCATCTTTTTCAGACACAAAAAAAACAAACCCTCAAAAAGTGAGTCCCCTTGAGGAGTCCAAACTGAGATTGGATTCCTCTAAGCGTTGCCGTTCCACCTGGGAGCAACACATTCAGATGCGAAAAAAAACATCAAGCATCAGTGTTTTTGTGATGGAAAACTGTTTGATCTACAAAAGAACTCTTTGATACTCATGGAAATACACCCAATCTGAGGGGGAAAAATCTGCAAGTGTTTTTTCCGGAATTTCTTGGTTGAAAGGGAGGTACCTTGAGTGGGTAAACTCCTGGAGTTTCGATGAAGTTTGAGTCAAAAAATCCTGAAAACGTTATGGTGGCTTGTAGGGCTCACAGATTTTTCGTGTTGAACATATCCATCGTTCGGAGTGGTACTGAAAAACAAAGATCTACATCTTTTTGTAGGAAAAGTTGACCAATACTTGGTGTACTCTAGGTTTTGGTAGGGTTTTCATCCAGACCCATACATCTGAGTGACTAGGAAGGTATCCTTTTCCTATGCACCATAAAGAACTGGCTTCTGCTTGGGAAAGTGCACTTTCGAAGTGTTGAGAGTCACTTAAAAAGAAATTATCCCCTGCAATGTAACCTTGAAGTCAAATGAAGCCTGACACATCTTCCAAGCAACGCATGGTCACCTGGAAAACATTGCAAGTTTCATCGCTTGTTGACATGAAACGGAGTAACAATCCATAGTCATGTATTACCTCAAACACTGCAGGTGCATTCATTGTCCTTGCCTTTAGTGTTGGCAAATTTTCCCGTCATGCCACAGACCTGAAAACCAACCGCCCTCTAAACCTTAAAAAATGATCACCCTCCACAAGGGAGCAATAAACACCATACCATTTTCGGGTTCCAGCTCTTTGTTTTGTATCCAAGATGATACAGTGCATATATAATATGTATATTAGTACAGTACATACACTGTATATCGCAGCATTGTAAAGGTGGTTTTCCAGCCGCCTCCTCAGCACTTCGAGTCAATTGGAACTTGATGAGGATCCTGATGGATCTCAAGTTCCAGATGTTCGAACCCGGATCTCACTTGACATTTTGGTGGCATTTTCGTTGATGTTCACACTTAGACATCTTAGAAAGAACAGACTGAATAGATGAAAGATAAGGAAAAACAAAACCATGCTTGGTTTGGTTTGCTTTGACTGAGCTTTGATTCTATGAGGCCTGTCTCAGGTGAGCAACTGACATATCCCTGCCAGATGCTGATAGACACTAATTTCAGGTCCTTCCCTGACTACGTTGCTCCATAACCAGACTGCAATTGCAGAGAAAACACACCGCTCTTGATGATGGGTTGCACCGACTTTATCGTTTTGGTACGTGGGAACTCTTTAGTTTCTCGGCATGAGATAAGATCCACCGATAATCCGCAGCCAAGGAAGTAAAGATATTGAAATTCAGATGTTGATCTGGGTTCCTTTAGACCCAAAAAGCCCTCAATTGATATTGCATTCATCCTGGAAGACATCTGGATGCATTTCTCATTTGATTCTCAGGATTCCCTGACTCAACATTCAAGGGGCTGAGGTCGGAGATTGTGGATTTCAAACATGATGAAATGTACCTGGAAAAATTCAAACTGCCTGGGAAAATTCACTATATGTCTGACCCTGAGAAAATATGACAAATTCGTGAAGATTGGGTCAACCCAAACAACATGATATACTTCACAAAAAAACCCGAGAAGATCACATGTCACAACACTCAAATGTGGATATTTTTTGGATCTTCTGATAGCTCCTAATCCCCCCAAAGATAACCTAAGAAATCAAGGAAATCACCAATTTTTCTGGTCCTCAACGGAGATGCTAAGAGCTCCCATACCTGCCCCAGTGAAAGCTAGGAATCTGGGCAATGGAAATTCCACAACTCTTGGGAAAGAACCCAGTTAGCACCAAGGTGATCATTACTATCTATGATCTAGTTGGTGGTTTCAACCCAGTTGAAAAATATGATCGTCAAAATGGGAATCTTCCTCAAGTAGGGGTGAAAATAAAACATATTTGAAACCACCACCTAGTGATGTGATGACTTCGATTTAAACAATAATCACGTGGTTCCTTTGCTCCAAAAAAAACAATCTTGAGACCGCGAGTTGGAAAATGGTGATGTACTTACAGTATCCCTCAACATCCCCAAGAACACGAGTTTAAGAACAAGATATCTCACGATAGATGTTCTTGATTTCCAGTTTGAGCCTTGGCCGGATGCTAAAAAAACTTTGTTCCAACATCTCAGGTGGTTTCTGACTCAAAAAATGACTCATTTCTTAGATCATTTGATTGGAACAAGTCCCTTAAAAAACATACTGAGATGCCAAACAACTAAAAAAACTACAGTATCAGAATTTCCAGCCACCAAAACACAGGATATTTCCAAAAACAAATCCACAAAAATCCCTTACACTTTGGGGGTTTCGTTTCGCGTCCAGCAACAAACAGCTGGCCTCTCCAATCAAGGAGCGTGCCAACATGTTGGTCAAACCCCGTTCCTGGATTTCCGCAGCACCTCGGGGAGGGGTGAAACGTGTGAAACCCAAAAGACCCCGCAAGCTGCACCGAAGATGAATGTTCCGGTGAATGATGTTTGTCTGCCAGATTTTCACGCGGGAAAAACACATGTTTTCTTTTTTCTTCCAAGGGAGGGAGGGATTCATGGGACACATTTCTCACAAAAGGCAGGCCACATTTAAGACACCGGTATACCCTTGATTCAAGGCACATTTTGCGAAACTCCGGAGAGATACGACTTGAATGGACTAAGTGGAATCTGGGCTTTTGATTCAACTGATTGGTGATCTGCTCATACTGAAGTTTGTGAGATCTAGGAACTCTTCCAGTTTTAGTTCCGTTTCAATATGGATATGGTGATATGATTGGTTATATCCCTGAGTTTCCCAAAAACATGTGTTATAGGGAAAGGAAGCTCCCCCCAAGATTCCAGTCACCAGGAGTTCTGATGATTTTTTTTTGGGCTCCGGGGATCCCATCCGGGTGGAGCATCCATCCCAAGTTGTGGCTGGAAGTTTGCCAATGAACCGGACAAGTTGGCTGCAACAACATTTTTCCATTTGAAGAGCAAACTTAAAAGAACACTGAACGATACAACAGAGATGATGACGATGAGGATGATGATAATCTGGTTGGTGGTTGAACCAACCCCTTTGAAAAATATTAGTCAAAATGGAAACCTTCCCCAAATAGGGATGAAAATAAAAAAATATCCAAAAACCACCAACCAGAGGATGATGACGATGGATGAAGATCAAAAGGTTGCCAAAAGAGACCTTGTCAAACCCACTTCGCTTCAAATCTTTGTTGAAAAAAACCATGTTGTAAACCTTTTGACCGTCCCACCAGCAACCACCCCAGGAGAACGTAGCAAGCTTTGTGACAAGAAATGTCTCATCTAAACGATTCAATTTTTCTGTGAATTGACTATTTAGGAGGTAGTGGTGTGAAACCTTCCGGAAAAAATTATAGCAGTAACCATTGAAACAATCTGAAATAGGACACATATTTTCCTGCAGCATTTTCAAGACTAAGCTGTCTCCCCCTTTCCCCTGCTAAGGCACTGGTAGCGGCAATGGACCGTGGTGCCCAGCGAAGAAAGTCCAACACCTGTGGGTGGTTTCACCCTAGATGAGAGATGATCTAATGGAAGTTCTTCTTTCCCCACTTGAATGTAGGTAGCCATGGAAAATGCAAGGCCTTCATTTTGGAACATCCAGAATAGATTACCGTGCTTTTTGACTCTGAGCGTATTTTTGGGCTGCTGCAGATCACTCCGTTATATCACGAAAAGGCTTTTGAAGTCAATGCAAAACAACATATCTTCGAAGCACGTAAATTTGTTGTGGAAGCAATTCAAAAGTACAAAAGTGTATACTCCTCCTGTTGGTAGTTCAGAAATCCTGCAAGGGTTTAAACATATAACTACAGCGACACCGTTATTCTGATTGGAGAATAGGACTTCTTTGACGCTTCGTATAAACACCTGCTGAAGAACCACGAAATGAGACTCCTTTGGAATAGATTCATCGCTAGATTCCTTTGGCCAATGGTCAACAGGTTTCCAAAATCACAAATGTTGCATGGAGATTTCATCAGTCGCGGACAAGATCCGTTTCAATAGTGCCATGTTGATGTTCCAACTATGCCGTTGAAATCGATTTAAAAGGACGAAATTCGACATGCCTTTACAACAGCTCCCCAAAACTAGCCCCAGTTCTTATCTGGCCTATAAGCTTAACTACAACCATAGGTAAAACTATGACAAAAAAGTATGATTCTAACTACAAGTAAAAACTTCAACTACAAGTAGCTCGGAAGCAACCTATGACTCCAGCCGCCTCCTGATCTGTGCCGCAACTGCGAAGGGCCTCACGGTCACGTGATTGTTTATGGAGGTGATGCCAAACGGTGAAAGTCTTCGGCATCATATGCTTGATGATTTTTTGTGACATGTCACATGTCATTCATGTCAAAGCAAATCTCTAAAATGGCCAAATGACAACAAAGAACAGCAAATGTCTGGTAGATGGTTCTTGAAACAAAATCCACGGAAAGGCACCTGCGAGATAATTTTTGGGAAACCTTGACATCACTTGATACCATCTTGATCAGTCAACCAACAAATCCCTTCTGTTTCAATTCTCCAACAAAAATAACGCCTACTTAAAAACAAAAACACCAAAATGAAAGTAGATGGCGCAACTCCCAAAAAAGGTGGCGAATCTTTTTGGTAAGGGGCTATATGATATTCATCAATACATGCAAGGGGTTGCGCCATCGATCCTTTCCAGGTGGTAGATTTCTGTCAACCTGTCAACCCACAATCCACACCTTGAGTTTCACCGGAATAGAGTCGCTACTCTCACTGAGGACCCACCAATCCTGGTGGGGAAGTTGTAGTTGTTGGAGCTTTTTGGATGTGAAAGTCGTGAACAAAAATTCACCGGGAAAAAGATGCCCCCCAAAAAACGGGGAAGTTGTTGGGTACCCAAGGAGGTTGGTGAAAAAAAAACGGACCCAACTTACAAGTTTGATGAGAGATAACTGGGGGATGTTTTGGTGAAATTTCTCGTGGCCCAGCCCGGAACTTTTGGTGCATCCCGAAAACAAGGGCAAATTGGACCATTTCACCTTTGATGATGATGATGATGATGATGATGATGATGATGATGATGATGGTTATGACGACGACAACTTTTCCCACAGCTAAGGGTGCCATGATTGGAGAGGCCACGAAAGATCTATATTATCCATATCATAATGCTTTAGGCCGTAAAACTTTTACAACGTAAGAGGCTTCTTTTGTTTACCTTACAATAATGGGCCAGTTCAAAATCCCATAGCTTTTTTAAACCTCTTGCAGGCTTCGGTAGTTACCGTGGATACGGTCTTCAATGAGCCTGGATGAAGGAATCCAATGGCTTTTTAAGGGACCCGATAAAGATTTGGGACTCCAAATTGACGGAGTGAACATGGGTAGGAGACGTTTGAAACACACACTCACTTCAGGAATCAAAGGTTCAGGATTTCTGGAAATCATGACTTGTTGGGATGGCTATAGAAAGTTTTATGTGTTCAAGTGACCTGCATCTTTTCAAACAAAATCAGATTTGAAATTCAACTCTCTTATCTAAGTGATATAGGCACTGGGTAGATACCTGAACAAGAACATGTACTCCCATGGCAAAAAAGTACACCACACCCTAGAGACTTGACGAATGGATCTCCCAAATAATGGACCTTGTAAAAGATATGTCCGGCTTCGAGCGTGGCGTCATTTTGGGGTATCAATTCCTCAAATTTCAGGCGGTTCTTAAAGCTACTAGTGGGGATTCAAACCCGATCCAGGAACCATCCAACGGAGGTGAACAAACCTGGCGTTCATCCTGTGTTGCTATCCTGATTCCTCTCACAAAATCCCATCCCTACAAAACAAAAACATTCCCCCCAAAAAAAAGAACAAGGCTTGGATTCTTGCGAGACATATACGGATTTTTGGGGGACCCCCAAGCAGCAAATTTCCCAAGGCAGCTTTTTTTTGGGAAACTTCTCCTCCCCACCGAGCTGCCGCACTCGGCTGAAGATCTCTAAGGTTTCACTGGATGGAAGGCCCAAGAGCTGCGACAAGCTCAAAAATCGATTCTGGACCTGCGGATGCAAAAAAAACCTGCACAACATGGATTTTTTTTTGCCACCCAAAATGTTTAACCAGCTACTGTAGCCCCTGAAAAAATGGATGCTTGGGAAGAGAACTGCTACTTCCCCTCCGTGAATCCCTCCTTAAAACCAACAGTTCCCCCCCTTCAAAATGGACCGAATCGACCCCACAAAATCATCTTCCAACCATACATTTTCAGGTGCTTTTGCTGTTAGTTTCAGAAAGTGTCCTGTAAACACTTGTAACATGGGACCCTAACAAAAAGAATTGGTAGGGAAGAGGAATTTTCTTGAAAAATCATGGGACTTTTGGGTAAACACGCATATGGATGGCCTGTTTACATGAACACCGCAGAAATTTGGACACCCAACTGTTGCTTGACTGGCTGTTTAACAACTAGCAAAATCATGCCCAACAAACATCAAACATGAAGAAAAATCCTGGAGAGGTTTTTGTACACAAAAAACATCCAGCCAACTAACCACAGCCAGCTGAAGCAGAAACTCCTGAAGACCTCCTGTTTTGCATCAAAGTGACAGCCAAGGGCGTGCAATCCAATCCTTGGACCAAAGCATTCTCGACGGGTGTTGACCGCTGAAGTCTGTGGAACTGAGAGACGACTGAAACACACCCAGTCTTGTTGGAAAATTCCAACCATTTGAAGATGTTTTTCTCTTATTCACAATGGTGATTTTCCATTGCCAGCCATGTTAGTCTTGTTGGAAGGTAACAAACTCATAGATTTGCGACAACTTGATATCGAAAGGCATTCTTTCTATACATCATGACTTCCGCAAATCCTAGGTATGCTTCAACTTAGGAAAAAATCCAAACATATCCAAACGGTGTGGTCACAAAAAATGGTGGATGTTCATCTTTTATGGTAAGACGTATCAACAAACACTCACAAAGAACCATATCCATGAAAGGCTGCATCATGAGAGATCATTGAAGTCGGAACTTCTCTCCGTTTAGGGGAAACCCGGATGTGTTGTCAATAGGATCTCCGAAGTTCAATTAGGCTTCCCAACAGTTGCAGGAAGCTTCCTCGACACGAACTACTGGTTGCTTCATGAAGAAATTGAAGCAAAGGTTTGTGAACAAAATCCCTATTGCAATGAGGCAATCTTTCTATCCCATATTATATATATATTATATACATAACACAAAATTATCATAAACCATATTGTACTGACCTGGCCTATCTCTTTTCATCCGTCGCAAAGGCTTGCAAATGTGAATGATTTCACTGGATTCCTTGCCTTTAAACTGAAGCCGATCAGTAAATGGAACACATCTGACGGGTTGTTGAGTTAAAAGAAAAGGATCCCTGACGAATCGTTTGGAAATGGTCAAAGGGAAGCGTATCTTTTCCCAACAAAAATTGCGGCAAGAGATCCTCAGCCCACCTAGTTGGTGGTTTCAACTGGGTTGAAAAAACATTAGTCAAATTGGATCTTCTCCCCAAATAGGGGTAAAAGTAACAAACTATTTGAAACCACCACCCTAGCCACCCATTTTCCAGCTCTTCAACGAAGGAACCATAATATTCCCGGCGCGCAGCGGCCAGTGGAAATTGATCTCGCCACTTTTCCTCAACAGCCGAGGTTGAAGATAATCCTAAACTCATGCTTTTTCAAAGCTAAAAGGCGTGGATTATCAAGTCGTGAAACTTGCACAACCAACAAATGTGAAGAAACACGTGAAACTGATGTCTTCACCTTTTTGTCCTAACAACCAAAGACATTGGGAGGTGTTTAGATACCAATGAAAGCCGCCGGATTTTTCTTTCGTTGAAGATGGGAGGCCGAGTGGCACAGTGGTGGTGGAGTTATCTCTAGGTATAAATATACTGAAAAAACCGGGGTGACTTGTCAGGGTTTCCCGGGAATTTTGGTTAAAGTGGAGGCTAAGGAAATCAAGTTGATGACAACGCTATCACTCAAAAACCCGAAAAAGTAGCTCCAATTTTCAGAGGTTACCCACATAGTTGCAGGGTTCATGCAGCAATTTAGGTAAGATAGATTTTGGGGTACCTCAATTTTTTGTTGGGAGGGTATCATCTGGAATTTCCTTGAGTACAACATTTGGGTCTAGCCTAAAACATTCATCCATGAATCGTAACTAACAAGGAATTCCACCACATCTTTTGTTCGCAGTTGGTTTCAGAAACAAATTTACCAAGGTTTTCCGTCACCTGCTTTTTGTGGGGGAAAATGGAAATACGAAGAACCTAAGTTGGTGTTTTTTCTTCCCAACCCATTCTTGGAAAAATATGCGAACAAAAAGTCAAATTGGATCATTTTGCCAGGTAAAAAGTGAAAAAATGTTTGAAACCAGCACCCCAGTGATTGAACCACCATGGATGAGTAATGAAGCAATCCAAGTTGAAGGGCCGAAACGCCATCAGCTAGTGAGTAGGAGCACATTGCAAAAATAACATACATAAAGGATAGAGGGAGAATCATCCAAGTGTGGTACTCCTGACATTTCAGATTCTTTTTGCAACTTTTACCCGAAACAAGTGTTTTTTTTTGATTCATCCTCTGAAAAAAATCAACGATGTCCCTCAAAAAGAACTTCGAGTCCTGGGTACATCAACGCCATCCTCACATGTCCCCCAACCATCGACCAGTCATCTGCTGTTCTTCATCGTAACCGAAGTTACATATGCAACCTTGGCGTTGGCAAGATCCTCTGCTGTTGCGTTCAATCCATCCATGGGAGATCCACGGGAGACCACTTCCTCCTTGGGAGCGTGTTCCTAATGATGGAAGTGTGACCACCTTTTTCTCCACCTTTTTGAATATCCAAAAAACAACAGTTCTTGGGACCTTGATCATCCCAAAACTTGGAGGATTCGATGTTAGGATTTTTTGCCGGGAGTTTTGGAAGGTAAAATGTCCTTTTTTTTGGATTCTTATCAGCATGTCCTTCCAAGGGAATTTGATCATATTGCATCAAGCAGAGAATGGCCGTGGTTCAAAGTTATTGGACCCAAAATGGATTTATCAACGCTCAATATGATCAACTTTACCGTTTTCTTTGTCCCGTAATTTTGACCCAGTAGATTTTGGGTGGAACTTGTTACAGTAGTTTCCATGAAATCCTGGTTGGTTTTTCGAAAGGGACCCTCACATAATCCTTATATAACTGGGTAGTACAATGACTCAAAATATGTTCAACCAACCAAATTGTCCCTTTTATTACCCCCACATCTTCGTTGATTTGGTTGCTCCAAGACACCACCACGGGATCACGCACCGCCAAGCGTTGCGTTGGATGGCTTGGTGGGGGAACCCCCGGGGTCAGGAAGGCCATGGTGGTCAAGGCAGGGACGAAGGCGATGAGCCTTGGGCAACGAAAAGATGCAACCCACGGGCAACTGCCCCCAAAGTTTAAGCATGGTAAACTTGCTTCAAACGGATGCTGGAACTTTCCATGGACAAACGGGGTGTTCAAACCATTGGGAGTTTAGACCTATACCAATGGATGGTGTTTTTTTAGACAAAAAGCTTGGTGTTTGGAAATCCAAGCATCTTTAGTATACCCCCAACAACAAACATGGCAATGGATGGCTGGAAAATCGCCTAATTTTTGGGATAGAAAAAGATACATCGACTCAAGTGGTTGGAACTTTTCCAGTGATGGGTCATTTTTTTTAAGGGTGTAATGATCCTGGAACCTGAAGCCAAAGGGTCGTTCATGAACCGTACAAACCTTCATCGAAACCACAGTTACTAACGGAGGGGTGAACGGCAGCCCCCAAAACATAGCAAAAATTACATCCACCCACAAAAAAACAGGCAAGTTCCGATACCCACAATATGGAGGGTGGATATATGGAAGATGACTGACTTTTGTAAAAACATATCAGGGCGAGGGCGGCATCAGGTTCCAGCCGTTCGGCCTTTACCGGATGGGAGGATTTTCTTCACGGCTGCCACGACTGTTCTGAGGGTCAGCTCTCTTTGAATTCAAAAAACACGACTCTTTTTAGACATTTTGCGGAGAACTCCTTGCTGTAGAATGTGCTTCCCTTCTTTATCTTCTTTTCTTTTTGGGAGATGGTTGTCATATCTTATGGAAAATTTCCCCCCCAGAATTGTGCGAGAAACCATGAAGTTTCGCTTTTTAAACAGCAACATAAACACAAACAACCAAACTGATTGAAATCCAACTATAGATTTCCAAATTGAGTACCCCCCCCCCCCATATTTTAAGATATGCCTTCTCTAAACTCCCCAGCAGCTGTGTGTTACCAAGTGACTTAAGACGTGACCTCCACATGGCTCGTTTCCCAACAAGTTTACACAAAGCTGCCATGGCGGCTTCAAGGCGTGGCTTTCGTTGGAGTTGAGTTGTTTTCCAGTAGCTTGGTGGTATCTATCATCTCCTGGTGATTCAATGTGACCTTTTTGGGATGGTTAAGTGACCTCCAACAAGGGGATGAAAAGAGCACTTTGAATCACCTGGCTTGGGTCGTTTTCATAACTTTTTTTGATGCCTTTTGTGCGTTTCCTTTTTTCTGAAAAAATGTCATGTCCGCTACGAATCTAGAAAGCACTTCGCAATGAACCCAAAAAAATATCATGCAAAAACCACGTGGACAACTAAGGCCCACATAATCGAAGTAAACTGGCAATGGAAATGGCAATGGAAATGGACCCTTATGTTAGTTTACCGAACGGCAAATCACCCAAACGACTCTTGAGAAGGATGTATCATTTTCGAACTCTTGAGCCCGACGCCTCAACAGTAAAAAGCCGCTGGAAGTTTTTGGTCATATAACTTCTAACAATTCAAGAAACATGCAACGAAAACACCTGAAAAAAAGAATTGTTTCTAGGCAAATCTGAGGTCCCTGTGCTAAAAGTTGAGTTTTAGTGGATTACATTGTAAAAAAAATCCACCATGAAACTCACGGAGAGCGGTGAGTTAACTTATGGAAAGTTCTGGGATTACCTTTTTGGTGGGGCCAAGACATCTGACCAGTGTTGGATCTCCTCCAGAATTTTGGAAAAACTGTTTGGGACATTTCCAGGCAACCAGCATTTGAACACAATGAAAGTTTTGGTCAAGTGAGATCCAATTAAAAATCACTTCCCTTAAGTGAGGATCTGCAAACATTTCCCAACAAAGAACTCTCCATGACCATGCATCTAGGCCTAGGTTAAGAAAACCCGGCAAAGTATGTGGAAGGATTCCCTGGTGTTCCCTTGTCGTTTTGCCACCTGGGTGTAGGTTCAAATACAGCTTGCAGGCGCAACATCAACGCCTTGGTTTTTTTCCGGTGGCCCAAACAAAATGGTGGGCTGGTCATGTCTGAGGCATTGATGAAACTCGAAATAGCTCCCAGAATAAGGATGATTCAGAAAACCTGTCTATCTATGTCTGCCTTACCGAACTGTACAACTTTTTGAAGTTTACAAGTTTTGAGCTTTGGGGATATCCAGTCTCTTGTTTGGGGGATATGCCAAAAAGCCGTTATAAGTCGTGGGATTTCAAGTACCAACCTCAACTGGTTCCGGAAGCATCAAGAGCACTATTCTTGTTGATGACCATCCCCGTGTGAGCAAACCGCGTTTCATTGCAGGCAAGACATGATTGGCCGTTTCAGAGCTTCTGAACTAAAGCCATGTTACTCAAGCCGCAAGCTTCTAGAAATATTAGGCAACTTTTTAAATCCTAAGCCAGTTGAGATACACAAAAGTTTGCTCCCTCCCTTCCGTTTGCACCAGCTAGTAATCTTCTGTGAATCATAAATCTTCAAACAAATCAGAAAAATGGAAGGATTTGTTTTCATACAGCATGAGTCGGTCTTGTTTACTATGCCTATCTCAAAGCAAGCGAAAACCCAACTTTCATCGAAACATCTATATGGAGATTTTTCTACTTTAAAGGTCATATATCTTGAGCCTTCTCCAAATTATGCTGGAAGCAGAAACTGCCCAAATTGAAAGTAGGGATATCAAGCAGGTGATAGAAAACCGTACTTTCCAGCATCATGCTATTGAGAAAAAAAACCAACCGTTTGGGATCCGGATGTTGGCTCCCAAACGGACCAGCACCCGAGGCAACATCCGGGGGCAAAACTCCAACCCATTTGAAAGAAGGGCATCCATGTTATTTCATCATTTTCTGGGAGGATTTCCCTAACACTAGACAGCCATTCTTTGGCGCGAAAAAAAAACAACGGGTGATTGGAACTGGAGAATTATGAGAAAACAGCGCGGTTTTTTGTGTTTTTTTGTCGTCCAGCAATGGTGTTTAATGGGCGACTTAACAATGACCTAACATGTTCCGGATCGAAAACTGACATGGAACCCCAAAAAATTTGGAGATTTGGAAGATTTTTTTCCTTTCCAAAAGGTTGATTTCCAACTTTGCTCGTTTTTAGGGTATGTGAAACGATGAAACCTTTCTCAATCCAACTCGAATTAAAAAAAACCATAAAAGAACAAAAATACAACCTTTCCAACCCCCCCTTCCAAAAGAAAAATAACAAACAACACACAACTTCTTTTTTCATCATTGCACTCAAGATCAGAGACCATTTGTTGGTCTCTTTTTTTGAATCCTGATGAATTTGTTGCCACGCTGAACTTGGCTCTAAACATCTTACAGTTTTAACCTTCCAACAAAACCCTGGTGGTTGTTGGCCCCAGGCTTCCCCAATGGAAACAGCTGTGTTTTCAAAACTTGATGATGTTGTTTATGATGAAATAGAAAACAATTCAGCAAAAAACATCGTTCTCTTTTCATACTTGAAGTTTATTTTTCCCTCTCAGGGTCAACAATTTCTCAAGTCTTTGTGTAACTGGAAAGCCAAATAGAAGTTCTTCAACATGGGTGCAAAAATGAATCCATTTTGTTATGCCTGCCATTTTTTTTGGGGGTAGGAAAACACCATGGTTCCAAAGAAACGTGTGCAATTCACCTGGTTTTTTTTTGGGGAAATACCTGGGGTGGAAGGTCAAACTCAGAGAGCTCAACTTGGAGTGGAAAAAAAGAAATCCATTTCAATGACCTTCTGGTTGGTGGTTGAACCAACCCATTTGAAACATATTAGCCAAAATGGGAATCTTTCCCAAGTAGGGATGAATATTAAAAAATCTTTGAAACCACCACCTAGTTTTTTTTTCTGATTAAAAAACATGGCTTGAGACATGTAACACTTTTCCTGTGATTTTTTGAGTGGGTTTTCTGAAGTTTGGAGGGCGCCGTTTTTTTGTTGTTGAACATGCGCTGAAAAGGGAAGGTACTCTTCGATGGGAATCTGGAAATTCACACCAGGGTGGTTGATATACATCCAAACAGTTGGTTTGGGAATAGGATTTCTGAAGCATCAACAGTATGCTGTGAGAAACATCATGTACGAGAATCTTCGATACACCCTGATGGATTTCATGATATTTCAACGACCGCCTGACTCAACATTTTTGTTTTTGTACCTGTGATTCACATCTCCTTCCCAATCAGCAACAGTTGTAGGAGAACATCTAGATCGAACGGCAATGTTTTGACATGAATAAACGATGCGAAACTACACCATTTTGAACTAGTTGGTGGTTTCAACTCCTTTGAAAAATATTAGTCAAAATGGGAATCTTCCCCAGATGGGGGTGAAAATTAAAAATATTTGAAACCACCACCATTTCGAAAGTAGAGAGCATAAAACCAATGGAGATTTACCCATGATGTCCTGCCGAAACACGCTATTGATAGCTCCATCCATAGCTCCCTTTTTTGATGGGAACTGCGATTATAGATACCCCAACCGTTCGCTCCCACCCCAGCGAACGGTACTTTGGATTTTTTTTCGCTTCAAGCTTTCCACATTTTTTCAATCTTTCGAATTTCTTTCCAAATGTTGAGCCCATTTGCTTTGCTAAAAGATGCCAAACATAGGCATCTTTAAGATGAAAAAACCCTTCCACGAATTGGATGCATAGGATTCCATTGACAAGACTGTCAGAAGGAAGGACTTTGCTTCAAAAAAAATGGCTCCACTGCCCTCCGAAACTTGACCTTTATGGTGGAGGTGTGAAAGAAAATCATCGCTGGCGCAGGCATTGCGCAATGTGTCTTGGCGGTATTTTATTGGAAGGTACTCAGTCTTATGTCAACAGCAAACGAAGCGAACCACTGACACACAAAAAATTCGGTTAAGTTTCTTAGTCTCAATGAAGGGACTATAACCAAATCATCCTTTTCAAGGTCACTACTCTTGTAAAATACCAATTTCAGTATGTTGAAAGCTATGAATGGTTGGGGAAAGATGTCCCATTGCTGCCTGATACAAGATTTCAATCTCCAATTGGAATTGGACCTTGAGAAAATTTGGAGGATCATCTCCTTTAGCGTTGGACTGTCTGTTTGGCTTGACAGACCGATAGGAAAGAATCTTAGAAATGAAAAGCATTGATTTTTTGACAATGTGAAATGGGTTTTCGTTGTTTCACCATTCATTTCGGGGCAACCTGATTTCAGTAGCCACGTACCACTTGAGTAAATTCACTTACTTGTTTATACTTAGAGACAGGCTTTTTGGTGAAAGCAGCTAGACAATGAGCAACTAGTCTTCGCAGTGGAATGATCCACCAACATATTGCGAGCTCTACGTTTCAAAAATAGTTGCACGAATTCAGCCTTCGGCTTTCAAACCGAGAGGCTATTTGCTTTGAAACTAGTCAATCTATCTGTATGTTTTGGTACACGAACATCGTGACTGTTCTGATGTTCTGGGTGTTTCCTCAACATGGGCCGATTTGTTGAACCGCGTAAGATATCTACTGATCAGATTGATTGTCTGGCATATTTTATGTCTCCACCTCATTCACGTAAACAAAAGCATCAGCTTCCAAACAGGTTTTGTTTGAAATACAAAGGTTTGTACTCTTGTTTGGAGCATGTATGTATGTATGTATACAAAAATGTACGTAGTAATATACATATATGTGTATACAAAACCATATTGTTTATATTTATACCCATATGCACCAATATCCTGGGGTTTGGCAAGTATTTCTTGGCTCAAAATGGAGACTCTGCAAAAACATTGCATATTTTCAAGGCGAAGATAGAGAAAAAACCATCGAATTATTCCAGTCGATGATTTCAATCTATCCGAAGAATATCAGGAAAACCATGTTTTTGCACATTTTGAAGACACCTTTCAAATCACCATTGAAATCACCCGCGGTATCCAAGCAAAAATTAGGCTCCAACGGTCGGAAAAAGTTCCCAACATATTCCTACCAAAGAATGCTTGATTGATTAATCAATCCCATCATAGAAAACATTTAGCAAAAAAATCACCCAACATCCCAACATATCTAAGGTTACAGGTTGTTTCACTAACACATGGCTGCCATGTATGGAGTTTACCACCCAAACAATTCAGGTTTCACCACCGGAGTAACGGAAAACGACGATGGTGGATCTCGTGGCATCTAAGCTCATGACCCACCACCTCTCGAAATCATCGGGATTTACCAAGGTCCATCCTCCCCCCAACACAAGAACTGGAAAAAATATCTCGGTTGGTGGTTTTCTTCCAAGCCCATTTTGGAAAATGTTCTGTTAGTCAAAATGGGTGAAAATCTTTTCCCCAAGTTTCGGGGTGAACATTCCCAACAAAATATTTGAAACCGCCACCACCTATATGGGTGCTTTCTTAAATGGTGGTACCCCCAAAACACCCCAAAATGATCATTTTTAGTAGGAAAACCAATGGTTGTTGGGTACCCCTTAGCTTCAAAAATCATGGCGTCCGCCGACGCACGTGACCTGTGTTGGGGACAGCGTGGGCCTCGTGTTTTTTTGGGCATCTCAAAGTTCTGTACGGCCCAGAGACGTCGAGGCTGCCCGACGACACAAGGGACACAAAGGAACCACGTTTTTCCTTCCTTGACCTCGGCTGTTTTCGGGTGGTTTCACACCCATGGGTGAAGGAGGGAGTTTGAAAGGTGGGAGATTTTTGTTGACAAACCATACCATTTTTGGTTGGTTGGATTGTGTTTCCATGGAGATTTTTGCACCACGTGAAAGATTTTTTGTGCATCACACTCTTTGGACCATAATTTTTTCACAACATCCATCCACCTCCTTGAAAAAAAAACATGTTTACATGCAACTCAGGCACATGAAGTATTCCACCAATCCAAAAGGCACTTCTCATGGAACCTGAGCATTTTTCACTTGAGATGAGTGTCCCAAACTTCCATTCAAAGAAAAAGATCCACGTGGCACACCGGCCTTTAGCGCGAAGTTTCTGAGGTTGTATGATTTCTTGACTCCAACAAAACAAGCGTGGAAAAGGGATATTGAATATTGATTCGTGGATACATCTCTCCTTAGATATATGACATGCCCTACATGAAAAACACCAAAAAACACAAACATTTGTCAAGGAGTCTGAAAGTGAGCTGTTAAAATTGCTTGGCACAAAAAATCACCGCCTCGTTTTTGAGAGTTGAAGAAGTCTCATTTTATTTGGGGTATCAAGTGGTGAGTAACTTGTGATTATTAGGAACAGCATTTTAAAGCACTTTAAGTAGTTCATATCCTCAAGATCACCAGCCAACTACCAAGAACACAACCGAGTTACACATGTTGGCAGCAAAGCTGGCTTCCTACACCACAAATGCCCTCCAAGCAAATCGCACAAGTCTCTTCTTTGGAAACTTGAATTTTTCGCGGAATCCTGGAGGTTGACAGAAAAAAAACAGGCGCATGGGATTGATTCTCGAAGATTTTCGGATATCTCCTGTTTGATGAAATGAATTTTGCTTGTGACTTGTTGCCCCAAAAGAAGCCAAACAAAATGAGATGTTGTCAGCACCAGAGTGCAACAACATCATACACATTTGTTGACATTTTTTGGCCAATGACATGAGTAAGTACTTACTTGTGACTTAAAAAAAACAAGTAAAAACCCAGCGCCGTTTCAAAGATGGACCAGAGTCCAGATCAACCACCCCAAAAATGGTGGCAACTACTTCTACAACACTCCATGACTGGGATTTGCGACTCAAAACGATGCTTGGAGAAAAGTTCCCCCAAACGGTGGGTTTTTAAGGGTTGGTACACAATAAAAAGCGCACCAAAACAACAAATCCAAGCATAAGGATAGCATGGATCAGTTTTTTGTTCTCCATGGTTGTTACCTCATGACATTTTCACGCTTTCCCCCCACAGGAATTCCACCAATCCTGGGAATTTCTCCCTTAGCCAAAGCACCAATGAAATCATCGTTTTTTTCGGTGAAGCTAAACCGGGGATCCTGAAATTACCCATGGGCTTTATGAACAACAACCCTCCCTGAGACTAACAGCAAAAGCCCCTGAAAAAAAATCCCCTTGAAAAGGAGATTCCTATTAAATTAAAAACCCACCGTTTTAAGGTACGATGTCCTGTTAATTTCAGGGAGGTGTACTGTAATTAATTTTCATCCCACCCAAAAAATATCACCACTTGGCATTGTACATCGCATTTCATTCATCCCGAATCGTCACACCGAAAAAAATTCAGGCCTGCTGAAGTCCATCTTTTTTTTGCCTGGCCGTGGCATGGCCTGTTGAATGACCCAAACGACCAGCAACGCAAACATCAAGAGAGATAGTGAAATGAAGATCACATGGCCCACGATGCCAATCCTAAGATGATCTGCTTGGAAGCTGAAGCTTTGGCTTGGTTGAATCGTGGGGGTTGACGGTTTTTTTTTGGAGGGCAGTGTTTTGGGCAGAATCCCTTGGTTTCTTTTTTTGGGGGGGCAAATTGTTGGAGGTGGAGTTGTTTACAAAGGTTTGAAAGGGTTGATGTAACTTGGAGCCAGTTGGATGGGGATTTTGAAGATCCATCATTTCTTTGCATCACTTTGCAAAGGCTATGATTACCAAACACACCATTTTTTTTTTCACATTCATCGCAAAGTATGTGGGACGAACTATTAAACACAACAAAAACCGCAGGGATTTTTTTTTGAATTTGGGTAGTAAGTTGTTATTAAGGGTGTTGAAGGGGAGGCTGCTCCAATTGGAACTACCATTTTTTGTCGGGTGAGTTGGTGTATTCAGACAGCGAAACAAAGAGAGTCTAAGCTCCATATCTTACCTGGAAAACGTGAGGCAACAACCAAACATCCTTAACCTCAACAAGTCAACTCAAAAATCACCGTAATACTGTTGATGGTTCAGATATCCGTCGATCACCACCTGGCTGGGACGGTGCTGAAACCTTGTAAATCATGGGATAAACTACCAACCTCAACTGCTGATCTCAGGATTTCTGAACCATCAACAGTATCATGTTCCACCTTCGGACGATTTGTGCTTCTTTCGTCTTTCCACCAAAAACATGGGAACAACAAGAAAACAGCTTCGTTTTCCACCGAAAAAAAAAAACCTGCTGAGGGCTGGAAAACCTCCCTGAAACCCGAAAATTTGATGAACAGGCCAAAAAGGGATCAGCTCTTAGCTTATGGAAAAAGTAACACTCGAAGAAGTTGGATGGAAACATTCTTCCGGGCTGTAATTTGTTAGTCGGTCGGAGCAAAATATTGTAATGGGTCTCTAACTTTAAGACGGACAGTTTTAGGTTTTGTCTGATTTTTATATGGCTAAGAACCATGTGAAATCATTATGATCCAACAAATCCTACACCCAAAACGTTCTTCAGGAAGAGTGGAGTCCATCTTTTTCACCATCCTTGTGCTTATGAAATCCGCGGTGTCCCTGTTGAAGAGACAATTTTAAATGATCCACGATTTCCAGTTACAGAATCTGAAACAAAGGAGTTAGGTGTCCGAAGTAACTTATATAGTTGGTGGCAGATTCACTGGTAGTAAGCATCAGTTCTTGAAGTCACAAATGATCTTATAGAAGGGTCAGGAGATGTTTGGGTATTTGAGGTAAACAAAAAGACATGCAGCATGAAGCTGCATGCATCATGGTATCTATTTGCAACTTTCGTTTGATGGTGGCTCCAATTCAGTCCATGGTTGAGGTGGTTACAGTAGGCTTGGAGAATTTACCGTCGAAGGCGGCATATTCCCTAGCTGGAACGACCTTGAATGAGTCGATGGGATCCCGTTCCCCTGGTTTTAGTTGGGGTACATGTCTTAAACCCCAAAATAAGTAGGGCGTTTCCAACGTGATGAGGTTTCACCTTCTTCCACCAATCCAAGGATGAACATCTGACAGGGTTAAACTTGAAGTTTTTTTTGTCCCCATAATTATGGGTGATTGTCATCCCTTGTAGAGGCTTGATGGGCATCATTTCGTCCAACCTTAAGGCTTCATCAATCAAGCATCCCCTCAAAAATCATCCAGATCCAGCTTAAGGAATCGGAATCACACACCACCCTCCCCTCAACAAGGCCCAAGTAGCATTGTGTTGCCCACTATCCAAAACTCACCAAGAAAAATCAGCCAAACTACCCAGCTGAGAAGAGTCGAGTTGACAAATCGGAAAAAACACAAATCTCTGCAATACTTTTGGGCCAAAAAAAAAGTCCATGGCGAAAAAAAGACGAGTGCGCTGAGAGGGCACCTTTGTCTGGTCGACATGCGTTTTAAAGAGCAAGAATTCTGGAATTTTTTTCCCAGACCCATGGGGGCTTCAGGGATAATATGATCACGAACTCAAACAAGGCAGTAGTTTTAGGGAGAATCCTCGAAAATTACCATACACCTGTATCAAATTTGATTCCCCCCAGACCGGGTGGCATTTAATGCCCCCCGGGGCTTTTAATGCTGTTAGTCGCATCAGGGACGTTTGTATCATCCCTCCACAAGGTGGGCCCCGACCATCGCTACACATGGAATTCTAACCCCTAGAAATGGCCCAAAAATACATGGGCAACTGGGGGTTACGACTGACCTCTTTACTGGCTAAGCCTTAGTAGGGATTGATGGAATGGAGCTATACACGAACCATGATGGGGATTCATGAACCTTCATTCCCTACTAAGGGCCGCCCTATAAATGGCCTTATATAATATAGGTAGCTGGGGTTGTAATCTCCTACTTACAGGGATTATTTCACCTTATAGCTGGTGACAGGCCCACCCCCTGCCACGACTGAGACCTTCCCTCAGTCACCGCACCGTGCGAGTTTGAAGTGGTGCCAACCATTCGATACTCATCTTGGCCTCGCGGCAAAAGGCCATGGGATGGGAAAGGGCACCCAAAACTGGAAAAATACCGTAAATCATACAACAAAAACCAAAAAATGGTAGGTTTTCTTTTGGTTTTGGGGCAAAAGATCTTCACATTTTTCCTCCGGAGATGTTTTTTTTTAAAGGTTCGATTCGAAGATTTGGAGAGTGTCAACTTGGCTGTTTGAGTGGCGATTTTGAGATTGTGGACCATAAGTTAGGGGTTCTGATGGAAAACAAAACATCCGCAGGATGGGGTATTACGAGTATGACCGGAAGAAAGAGAACGGCTTCTTAGATTTGCTTCAGGTGGTTGGAAAAAATGATTTTTTGCTGTTGATGGTGGGATGTACAAAACCCTGTAAATAATGGGGTAAACTACCAACCTCAACTGATTAGCTTCCATCAACAGTATTTTCGTAAATGGTGCTTTGATGGTGATTTACCATGGTAGGATGCGTAGGACTTCCCCCTCACCCCCCAGTACAAAATGCGAGCGCTCTCCCTGAAACCAACAGCTCGCCCCAATTTCAGGGGCAAACTGTTAGTTTCAGGCTAATCCCCATATAACTGGGTAGTTGGTCATCATCCATGTAATCCAAACAACCCATGCAATCCACTGTACAAAAAATGTGAGTAGCCCAAACACAGCTTCCGTTCGAAATTCGTCATCCCCCAACAGTTGATCAAAAAAGGTTCGCCGTTTATGGGGTTCCGCATACGCCCCTGGAAATCTAACATTTTGAACCCAAGAAATTCAGGTTTGGATTTTTTTCTTCCTTTTCAAAAACATGTTTTCAGGTTTGCAGCCACCATTGGTTTCGTGGGGGGTTGTAACAGTGTAACGCCCATGAAATCAGCCTCCTCTATCACCACCAAACGTCCACCATCGCCCAAGATGTCACGAGAAAGGCCACGGGCACTGTCACGACATCTGGCGGTGTCGTAAAGATGCTTTCCCGCAAATCACTGGTTAGCTACGAGGTGGGCCCCCTACTAGTTCTCAATGGAGTTATAACTCCTATAAATGGCCTTACAAATGGGTAACTGGGGTTATTTCACCCTACTTTTTTGGCAACTGGTAGGGGCCCACCTTGTAGCGATCGCGCTCAAACCGAATCCCCAGCTAGTCGGTCATTTGCTTGTCATTTAATATGGCAAAACGGCCGCGGCCTTAGCTCATTTTGCATTTCACTAAGGATGAGCCACTGCGTTCGGGGGCTAAAGCTGTTACCATACCTAGCAGGATAGCACATCCATTCTTTCAACATTTGTTTCTGAAAACTACTGCGATGATCAGTTGGAACAACACATCAGTTTGCCGTCTAACTGGGGGTGATTCCGCTACTTGATAAATTCAGTTGTGAGACGCCACGTTCGAGACGAGACGGCATGACATTTGAATGAACAAAAATTACCCCCCTGGAAAACGAAGGGCAAATGGAACCTGCAAAAAAAGTTCCCAAAAAGGGACAAAGGAAAAAAACATCGAAGCAAACAACATTCTTTTTTCGGTTCCAGCCGTTCATTTCTTCGTTGGGGTTGTATCATGGATGAGTTCCATTGTTGCAAAAACCGACCTGTTGAGTCACCTTTTGCCGGAAATTTCTTTTGCTTAAGGTCACACATCTTCCACTAGTTGGTAGTTTCAACCCGAAAAATAATATGCTCGTCAAATTGGATCATGAACCCCCCAATCTTTGGGGTGAAAATACAACAATCTTTCAAAATCACCATCTAGTTCCAACATGTTCCAGCATTTTTCGCATTTTTTTTGCCTATGTCATTTTTTCGTTTTTTTTCCACCGAGCATCGAAAATTCCACCCACCCCACATTAACCCTAAGGGTAACGATGCCGGCCCAAACCTCAAGGCACCAGCCCAGTCTGGATGCCAGCAAGGTGTGTTCCTGGAAGGTGGGAAGGTCAGTAAAAACGCGACCCCGAAATCAAAGGTTGGAAAGGTGACCCGAAACCAACGTTTGGGGGAAGGTCACCTGGCCACAATTCCCAAACCTGACTTCTTCAGACATTTTGGGGGAAGATTTCCCTAGTCCTAAGCCACCATGGAAGGAGTCACCTTGGTATTTTTTTTTTGGAGAAAACTAACAGTTCGCATCGGAAGAAAATCATGATTGGAAGATGATCTTTTCTTTTCCTTGCGATGGTCAAAACTTTTTTGGGGCTAAGTGAATAAAATTGAGGGAATCTGTATTTGCTTTGACATAATCTCAAAGGTAAATGATAGCTTTTGGCAACTTTTTCATGATCTCAACTGGTTAGACGCATGTAACAAAAACATGCACGTAACTCGTGGGAATTCGAACCGACCAAATCTGCTGGTACGGATTAGTAAGCTATAAGTGATGTTGGCAGGGGCTTAACAGGATTTGTCGGGTTCCTGTTTGCCATGGCGTTTTTGTTTCTCCATGACTTCCTTTTCAGGAACCCATGCAGAAGAGAAAAACACCCTGGGGAATATACACCAAATCAAGGCATCTGCGCCGGCGCCTCATTTCCCCAATCTTTGAGGTGAATTTTGTTCCAGTTTTTTGTGACAAAACCACAATCTAGAAATGTTGGCGCCTTGCGTAGAGTTTTGAAAAATGGAGCTAACCTTTGCGTTGAAGGAGTTGATGATACCTGTTGATGGTTCAAACATCTGGCGGTTGGACCATGTCGATGGAGAATCTCCCATATTTTTCTTGGATTTGCTTATGAAATGCTGGGAAAATGCAAAACTAGCTGGTGATTTCAACCCCTTTTATTTTTTTTTCAAAATGGGAATCTTCCCCAAATAGGGGTCAAAATAGAAAATGTTTGAAACCACCACCTAGAAAAAGTATTCCGCAAATGGTGTTTTGGGTGATGTTTTATCATGGTAGAAGCTTACAAACCACCTTCAACAAGTCCAAATTCGCTAGGGTTTCATATGTTTCAACTGTTCAGCCGGATTTCTCCCCATCAATGTGAATTGAACCACCACGCCTTGGTACATCTTTTTGCCGCTTTAAAGGCCTTTCCACTACTTGAGCCACTAAAAAAAAAACTGTCTTGAACTTTTCATGAAACTTTCCTGGTTGCTTAAGCTTCCGGGTTATTTCCATGGCTTTTTAACCATGCCCCACATAACTGGGGTAGGAACTTGTCATCCCTTAACAACCAACCGTTGGTCCCCGGAGTTGATCTCTCTGAATGTTCTCAGCTCAAAATATCCCTTTGGGGTATTTATACCTGTAAGTGAAATAGCCATGTAACTAAAAATACTATTACCTGTAATTTATACCCTTTGGGGTATTTAGTTACATGGCTTTTCCAGCTGTAAAGGGTCACCAAGCGCCAATCTCTCCCTGCATTTTGGACCCTGTTTGATGATGGATTTTTCGAAAAAACTCTGGTAAGGAATGTGGATATTTCCCTGCAAAGCAACGGAACCAACCAACCCCACCCCAACCACTCGCCAAGGTGCAGGAAAAGAACGGCCAACACATGGGACCGAGACACCTGGAGCTGGTGATGTATGTCAAGAAATTGTTGCATGTACATATAAACACTGAACATATGATCACATGTGTATATATTTATGTAAAAAAAACAACCACAGTCACACATCACCTACTGTACATCTTTTTGGGTTTACTGGTTTACCTCACAAAAATAATACAAAAAGATGTATTTTTTCATGTTTGGGGTAGTTCTAGGAGCTAGACATAAATTCGCAATTACAGATAAGTTACGGGTGGGTGCCATAGTATCTGCAAAACTACAAGGAGGCCTCAAAATTTGGTATCCTGAAAGAACACATCTGGGTGAGTCCCCCAAATTCCTTCAAATGGTTGTTTTTGGTAAAGGAATCCCAGGGGTCTTGATCTTTGAGACACCCCTATATAGATGCAACATCTGCCTGCCACAAAAACGACCGACAAGAATCCTTGATGTTCAACAGTCGTCCTCGTGACTTGTGGGGATCATTAGGAGAAACAAGGCACGAATAAGGTGGTTAATGAGAAAATAAACATAAATGATTCATATTTCAGCATCCTCCAAAGTCCTGATTTTTCAGGCAATTTTGCGCGGTCTGGAATTTCCNTCCTATTATTTACAAGGGTTTTAGCACCATTCCAGGTGGTTGATCGCCAGATTCTTCCTTTCCCCCACTGACCCAGCTGCCTCCAGGTTTGACTCATTTTGGATCGTTGGAAGTGATGCCTGGAACCGAACCGAAGATGAGAGGATGAAAGGCGGCGAAAACCCCGTCCCAGCGATTCTATCGACTTGCGTGGTCCCTTTGGGGGGGTTTTCTTCCCTTTCATTTCTTTGAAGTTTTCAACCAAAACTCACTAAAACTTTTCCCAACAAAGATCCTGCAAAGGTTTCGCCATTTGGAATTCCTGGCAATTACTTCAACCTTATCATAATTTACAACAAATTCCCTTAAGGTGATTTTCCCCCTCAAAAGGTGTGTTCATTTCAAAAGGAAGGGCTTGTCTTCCAACCATCTTTTTTGATGGGCTACTTGTAGTATCATCCCATTTAGTAAGTAGTTAGTAATAACCATAGTTGCCAGCTACTTCGAAAAACGGGGATGATTCTCCAAGGACGTTGGTTTTCGGAGAGAAAACAATTTGGAGGATCATCCCATTTAGTAAGTAGTTAGGATCACCCCCATTTACAAGCCATTTTCATGGCCATTTGTAAGGGGAAATACACAACTCGATCCTTAGGGGTATCCTTTGTCTCCCAGTAACTGTAGAGCCTCAGCCTTGGACGAAGCTTGCCAAAGAAGCACCTGACCACCGCCACCCCACCGTTGAAAAGGCCGACTTTGAATTGCTTTTTCCGGATGAAAAAACACACATAAAAGGTCGTTTTTTTTCTCAGAGAACGTGACATGAACAAATGGACATGTATGAATGCTTGAATATGAAGGCAAAACTATCCGGTCCCTTTGCTTCAAAAAAAACAAGTCTTTTCGTGAGTTACATCTAAAATCTCATTGAACCAAATTGGAACTGATCAGCTATATGGGATTACCAATCAGGTGTGCAAAGCAATGATCCAATGATTCCTAAAGGATTGAGGGTCGATCCAAGTTTTCTGAGAATCTTCTCAAGGTTGGGGATGAACTGATGAACGTACATCAATAAGAACCCCCACCAACAAAACACAAGTAATGAAAAAACCCACGTGTCTACCCTGCCTCACCACTGGAAATCCATCCTTGCAAGAGGCTGAGGTGTTTTTTTTTTTAATGGGGAAACCACATGGTCAGCTGGCTCAACATCAAGAAATCTTTGAAAGGTCAGGTTGCATCAACCAACAATACTTCAGTCTTCCATCAACAAAAAGATTGGCAACAAAAAAAACAAACAACACACTCTTGCAGGTTGCAAAGTTAACATACTTCCCCCCAAAAACCAACATGAACACAAACATCAGCCTAGTTGAAAGGAATGTCCTTTTCCAAAGTATATGATGTTTAGGATCCAACCAATCCTTTTCGGGAGCTTACTCCCCCCATGTCTACCCCATGGGTCAAAATTACAAGCAACATTGTAGCATCATCTTTGATCTCTCCAGGATCTGGAGGGAACCTTTTTGTGTTTCTATTCTTTGGGAGTTCTATATAATTAATATGTATATGTCATATATGTATATAACTGAATCTAAACGTACAAACATTTACATATATATATATATATGTGTATATATATATAAACACATTTTGCATTCACATATGCATTACAGACTGTACATACCTATAAAACTTGCCTCTCAAAAGGGTTTCTTCAAAGATTCCAACCGCTGATAACAACGGAACATCTGGGCTGCCCCCACGACATCGCCGGAAGCCAGGAACCTGCAGGGCTTTGCAGGCTTCTTACTGGGATGTCCGGCAATGACCGGATCATAAGATTCCATATGAATATTCCCATAGGAGCCATGGGACTGGTATATTTACCTACATTTGGTTGATTTTTATGATACATGTAGGTAAATATACCATACATGGGATGGTATGGGATTCATGAATCCCCGAGAGCATAGCCCACCAGAAACGATTTGAAGAAGGCTTTTGGAACAACTCCCACAAGGTGACGATGATGATATTTCAGTGAGTTTATAGCGTGATGTAATCACCATTGATATTACAAATGATTTCACCATCAACACTCGAGAGTGACATTCCAAAAAACATCCTGATTGGATTTGTAGGGATCCTCAGAATGGCTTAAAGAAAATGCCTAAAAATACTGGGTAATCTAATCTCCTACTGGTTGGTGGTTGAACCAACCCATTTGAAAAATATGATCGTCAAAATGAGACTCTTCCCCAATTTTCGGGGTGAAACATCCAACAAATATTTGAAACCGCCACCACCAATCGTGATGGTTTTTTTCTACAATCCCTATATAATTGGTTTTCATTTCGTCCCTTATATATAACCTAACCAACCAACCCGGGGCTTCGGCTTCACCGTGAGGGTCAGCCAATGAGCTGATGGCTACGGTGAATGGGGGGAAGCACCCCAGTATATACTGGTATCAAATATGACATATATGACATCAATGACATCAATGTAAATATACACACACATATATATATATATATTTACATATCATATACTAAAATCATATTGATCTAAACGAAACATATCTGCTCAGCAAATGGTTGGTTGTTGATGTTGGCCGAAATGAATAGAATTCCGAGTGGAATCTATACAGCCAAATTATCCCCTAACCACCAACGAAACGGACAAATTCCGAGCGGAAAACCCACCTGGTCTGCTTTGTTCCAGCTGTTGTCACTCAAACTCCATTGCAACTGCTCCAACCTAGGTGATGTTGAATCTGCCATGGTTGATTGAACCCCCCCGAATGTGAGTTGTAAACTTACACCAACAAAAACAAAAGACCTGGGGAAACCCTGCTAAAAAGCCAGTTTTATTTCGTCAGATCAAAAACAACCAAGCTTAACTACTGTGAAAGGTCGAAACGTGTTGAATTCTGAAGCTTTTTCTTGGCGAAATCGAAAGTAAGCAATGTCGCATCTCAAATGTCCGTAAATTATGCAAAAACCTCGGGTAAACCCATCCCTCCCAACAAAAATTGGGATTTTCCCAAGAAGTTTCAGCTTTCTAAGATCTAAGCCTCCCAAATTTTCCAAGGTGTTTACAACATAACCCTTCACTTATTCCCTATTGGTTTACCACACGACTTACCATTTTTCCAAGGAATCCCTCCCATTTTCTCCAGGTGACAAGGCAACACAAGTTGCCAAGGCTTGACAACCGAGATCCTGGCGGAACATGGCGACAGAGTTAAAGGGTGGGGTGAACCAACCCGTTGATATGGGGAAATGGTTGGTTAGTAACCTGTGGTAACCCTGTCGATGCAGCTAAGAAGTTTCCGTTCCATGGAAACGAACAAACATGGGATCCTAAAAAATCATGTACTTTGGAACAGGACTTGCCTTTTTCAACTGTAAGGGATTTTTTTTGGTGTGTCCCTGTAAATTTTCCAGGGAGTAGGGAGTTGTTTGGCGAATCCCAGGAAGCCCAAAAACCCCTGGGAACGTTGAAGCTTGAGGATCAAATCGAACTTGGTGGGGATGAGATATATTAATGATTACAATATTATTACATTACAATACCTCCCATGATCATGGCAACGGAAGTCTGGCAGGGAGCTGTTTCAGGAAAGTTTAGTGTGATGTTAAGATGTATTTTCTGCATTAATAATAGTTGATTCACGTAAAAAATTTCTAAATAAATATCATCTGTTTTCCTGGATTTTTGAAATCACCTCTTATACGGAACCCGTATGAATCAATCGGTATAACCGATTGCATCATTTTTAGTTTCACCACAGGATGAAACCCTGAAATCATCAATGTGACTATTCCGCAAAATTCTGGGATCCCAAACTGTACAACAAAAAACCTGAGGTCTGAGTTATAGACAACTCCCATCACCATCACCATGAAATCATGATATCTGACCATAATTGGAATCCAAGAATCTTATGTTTTCTTTCCCCATTCTTTTTTTACGTGAAGAATATCCCCCCAACAACTCCTATCGGAAGGCTTATACCTTGGAAACTTTTCACCATTTTCACCGGTCCAAAGGGAGTCCTGGATTTTGCCTTCCTGCAGTTCCAAGTAACCTAAAAATGGTGCGGGTGCGGCAGTTTTTTCGGATTTGCAAATCCATTTTCCAAGAAAAAATCTTCGTGTTGGTCTGTTTTTGGAAAAAAAACATATCTCCACTACCTGGAAAGTGAAGTGCCCTATTTTTAAGGCAATAGTTGCTGGGTTTTAGGGGCAAAGTTGACTAAAAAAACAGGATGCTTGGCGTGCCAGGTACATTGAATACGTGAGGTTTCACTGGCGGTTTGCTCGTGAAACCGCTTGCTTGCGCCCAAGAAACTCTGTGCCTGGAGCTCCTGTGGGCACAGCCACGTCATGAAATATGATCAACCCAAAACAATGTACCTGGAAAACATAGTGTACCATTTTTTCAGGCAACTGTGGCTGGTTTTAGAGGTAAAGTTGATGAAAATTAACAAAAACTTGTTTTCCAGGTACCATTTTTTTTCAGATATGCCCAATCTAAATCATTCAACATTTACGATACATTTGTAAAAAAGATCGGGTGGGGATGAAAAATGTCTCCTGATTCAATGGAATATGAACATTTTGACAATCAGATTTTTCCAGGCTTCCATTTTGACGTTCTATGACAAAGTATGACAAAACAAGTCCAAGTCGCAAATTCGGAGAAACACCCGTTCCCCCAAGTCTCCCAAAAACTCAAATGAATGACGTAGATGTACTTTCCGTGAAGCTATGGTAGACGAAGATGTGAACACCCACCAGGTGGGATGTTTCCAAATTGCTAACTAGGACCTAAAGGGACGAAGTAATTTCTAAATACCCCAAAGTTGCCTTCCGTTTGAACCAGTTGAAGCATCATCTGGTAGTTGAAAAGTTCCAATCTTGATTCGATTTTTCGATCAAACAACGAGCCCGTTTTTTTTGACTGCGATGCTCCTCCATGATGCGGGCCACCTGAAGGTAGAAACCGTTTGTTTCAGCAAAGAGGTATTTGTTTTTTTGGGAGGAAAAACTGCCAGATCCTGCGTCTTGCCAAGGGCCCTCAAAATGTCAAGTTGCTGAGTTTTTTCACTCTAAAAAAAAACCATTCGTTCGCTTGCAGCTGATTCGCATTGGAAGTGGGGAACAGAAATAAAAGCCCCCCTGAAAATTATTCGGGATCCAAATAAATTTCCTCACACGCCATGGTGATAAACCCGCCCCCTTGGGGATGACTGGACAGTCTTTTTCGATCCCCAATGCTGTCGTTTTTTTCCATCAGCATCAGAATCCTGAGTTTAAACCAACTGGACATCACTTGGTAAAATGCGGTAAGATCGATGAGGTTGTGACATCATAGATTGAGGGGTGGTAACATTTCGTTTCAGCATTGACCATTTGCTGCACCTTTCGTACCACTGGTCACTGGTCGGTTTTTGACTAAGCTCCAAGTCCTCTACCGGTTTGAGTAGAAAATTTTCATGTCCCAAATTCACTTCTCCAGCCATTCACTTCTCTGTGTGCAATCTTTAGGATCCCAAGGAACTACAAGGTTCCAGAACCCGCTGTGGCTGCACTGCGGCCGTCAGTTCCAAGCCAGACATAAAATCACGTGGACATCTTCATGCTCTGCAGCGAATGCATGGTATCTTGTAGTGACCGTCACCACGGACACTGTAAAGGCAGGGACACGGGTCTGCCATGTGATGAAACGAAAGGCTTGGCAAATAGGAAAGCAATGCTTCCCGCAGGAAACAAAACGTTGTGGGAGCACATATATGTATATATATTCATATATGCATATTGCATATATTAACATGTAAATATATATATATATAAATTGAAAATAAATAAATATTTGTATATATTGGCATTGGATCCTACCAAAACACTCCAACAGTGAATCATGAAGGTTAATAAAGGGCCCCCTACTTAACACAGGTGATTGTTTTCTCACTGTTTTCACCAGGGTTTGGTTTGTTGGCCTCCATTTCGTTTTTCACCCAAGAAATCCAAGCCTGGCATTACATTCGCAGCTGTCAAGTCACGGGGTGAATGAATCCTAGGCTACCTTGTGTCCCAGGACCACATCAGGACCACAAATTAATGGACTACCAAAGATACGCCAAGAATTGATTTTTAGGTCAAGGAGCATTTTAGGGAATTCCCCTGCTACCATTCGATGTACCCGTGTTTTATTTCATTTTTTTTTTTTGGGGGGGGGTCGAATTTAGTCGTTTGTGATGTTAAATTGACTACCCAGAGGTTATGCTTTGGATCTAACAGCCATACTGGTCAACCCACTAGTTACAACACTTACGACGATTTGCTGGTTGAATTCAGCTGCAACGCAACTCATCCTGAATGCTCATCACAACTCACAGGTCAGCAAATAGAAGTCAGTTCTTGCTATACTTAAACTGCTTTGCTTCAGAAATCTCCAGTCCAATCGCTCACTCATCCAAATTTCCTGGAATCAAAAACCCATCATCACATGGGATGTTGCCACCCAATTACCAACAAGTTAAGAGGTTGTTCCTTTGGGACCATTGAGATTGAGATTCTTATAATTCAACACCCTCCAAAGCCCAGACCAAAAATCCTGCGCCGGGTTAGATAGCAAACACATTCAATAATTCTTCAGAGATTATCCATCTCAACTGGCCGGAAGTCTCTTCGTCAACAGAATCCATTTTTGTTCGGAAAGGTTTCCCGGTTTCCCATGCATTAACCAGCCACACTTTTTAAATAAACGGTTCACATGAGGGGAGGCCGGGTTTCACAGATCGTGACTGGCCACATCTAAATGCCCACAAATTGGGCCCCACTAGCTATAAGTAGGGTCATAACCCATATAAGTGGGGTTATAACCCATATAAGTAGGCTTAAACCTAAGTTCCCCATTTATTTTCGGCCCATTCATACAGGGCCCGTTCATTGAAGATCATCCCAGTTACTAAGTGGTTAGTAAAACCCCGTTTACAAGCCTTGAATGGCCATTTGGAAGGGGTCCCACAACCCTACTTAACTTAGGGGACTTACTAACAATGGTTCTTAACCACTGAACCTAACTGAAATCTGCCCAACTTGCTATATTTCACCAACCCAGATTTCCCTGAAATTTTTGGGGGTCCCATTTCCCATACTTTTCACCACCATTTGGGTGGAAATCGGTCGCTATAATTGGACCTAACTGAAATGATCCGAACCAACTAGCGGCTCCACCAACACGCCACTTGTGCCTCGGAGCGACTTTTCAGCAGCACGGACCAATCCACCACATCCTGCCAGTTGAAACGACCCTGGAACATCAGTGGTCAACTATCACTATCTTTAAGGGAAATCCCACAAGTGGTTTGTTAAATTACCAACCCAAACTTCATGACACTATCATTAAGGGGAAATTTCCCACAAAAGTCACCATGACATTTCAGAATTGTTTGGATCCCCCCGAATTGGCAGAGATCTGTCGGTTCGTTCCTAGGTGTCTCAGTTTTCCTTCACGACTACTGGAAAGTTACAAAATGGGTTGGATTGCCCGAAATCTAGAATTGAGTTTTCTTTTCTCTCCCTTTGTAAAACCAACCAATCCCCAAGCATACTGATACAAATCACCAAATTTGATGTGGAAACATTATTCCCCAAATAGCTTTAGCTATAGGGGTTCTTACCTTTCCATGCTGTTTGGGGTCTATGCTGGTATAATTTTATTGGATAACAATTTCTGGGACTCCAGAATTGTGAAGACCCCCAACAAATGGACGTCCTGTGCAAAGATAAAACACCTCAACAAAAATCTAACCCTGCGCCCCGAAAACGAAAAATTCACCCAAACAAAAAAACACCACGAAAGTTTTGATTGGAATCGGGACCAATTTTTTTGGGTGAAACAAAGCCCATAAAAACCAAAGGGCATTATATCTGGGTTACAGGTAAACAATGAATATTGATAACTTCTTTTTTTGGGATCATTACCATGGATATTTCAAACGACCTCCATCCATCACCACCCAAGACATCTACGCAACGGAAAACGCCTCCATAATGCTCAGGCCGCCCTGTCACTGTGGCAAGGTCACACCGCAGCATTGGGGACCCCAAGTCCTAACAGAAATACTCCCCACAAGTTTAACAAAGCCGTTGAAACGTTACCTTCCTACGAAGGAAAGTATCGTCCTCCAACACCATCATTTTTTGCAAACTCGTTTCTTCCACTTCAGGGGTGTATGGCTTTGTCAAAAAAAAGGCAAACCTTAGGAAATATCTACACAAGGTTGTGTCCAAAGGGCCTTTCTCCACCCCCCCCCCCCCCAAAAAAAACACCAAAAACTGGTGAGAAAATACCTTGGGCCCCCAACAATTGATATCGGCATCAAGTTCTTTGTTTCTGGGGGCTTTGAAATGTGGACATCTTCAAGTCAAGATTTCAGGGGGAAAAGGCCATGTTTTGTCCAGGTGAAAGAATAGCATCACGTTTTTTTTTCAAAAACAACCCCTCTGCAACCTTCATATCCCCCAGTGGCGGTGTGTGTGTGGTGTTTTTGTGTTGTTTTTTTTTCCTGGACATAAAAATCCATTCCCGGGACCCTCCAAAATGGCCATTTGGGGATGGTAAGGGGTGCTTAACTAACCAACCCCCCCCACCCGGCAGCACCTCCCGTAAGCTTTGACGAAAGCTGCGGGCCGTAGAGCTGGCGCCGGTCCACAAGGTCCTGGAG
>DF241185.1:46320-86376 GCA_000507305.1 Breviolum minutum Mf 1.05b.01
GGAAAACTCTTGTAACATTTACAAATGATCACTCAAATGAATATTGTCACAAGACCTTCTTTATTGATTTAAATTTTCATCATCAACCAAACCCATCGAAAACTCAAATCTAACATGTACGTGTTTATGTACATTTGTAAAATATGTAACTTCCTGGAACTGTTTGCGCTTCTAAATTGTGTGCACTATGACTCCATAGACCACCAGGGCGCACAATGAATGTTTCGTGTGGCCTATGTTAGTGGCTCCATGGGCACGATGAAGGCTCTGAGCGTCGTGCAGTCTTTTGTATGCGGAAACAAAAGAATTCGATGAGAATTTTAACTGTCTCAATGTGGCATTATTGTGACATGCAGCATATCAGCCTTTCATAAGTCCCATCGAGTTAACTTTTTGAGCTTACACTGCATCATGCTTATCGTATGATTCAAATTCTTGTGTGAGTTAACATGTAATCCTCTAGTGACGAACCATTCTTTTCATTCATAGCTTAATCCATCACGTTTGCTTCAAGAAAACGTCGTATGAACATATGATAACGTCAACGTGTTGCAATGCTTTTTGAGATAGTGCAGACCAAGATAAAAGCACTTAAGAGCCAAAGACCAAAACGGGGTGCGATTGCAAAAAAAAAACAAGCATGCCGATTGAAACTACAAAAAAAAGTAGCGAATGCAGACAAATAGCTAAGCAACAACACCAACAATGACAACACAAGCTCTTATGCGAAGCAAAATTTTTCCCGCGATTCAAATCAATCCACTGCATCAGCATTCTTCCACCTTTTCGTAGTTGAACATTGGTGGCGGATCGCCAATGTACTCGGCTCTCTTGGCTTCGGCTCTCGCAGCAGTAGCCGTGCCTCTTTTTGCCCACGAGCCTCCAGTTATATTCAAAGCACCGCAAGCAGCACAGATTGAACATCCGTGGATCGGAGTAAGCCAGGTAGGGGCATCCTGGCGTCACGCACAGCAAGCGATGCCGCTGCGCCCCATCTGGCCTTGTGCCTGCGGCGCCACGTTCCGTCTCTGAGGCCTCCTTTGCTTTGGGCATCGCGGCTGCATGAGAGGCTGCACGACAGGCAGGAGGAGGACGCACCACTAGTCCCACGGGCCATCAACCACTGCAACAAAACACTCAAAGCCTCGACGAGCACAGAGACGACGTAGGGGCAATGCGTTTGAAAACACTTAAAGCGCTGCGATGAAATATCATGTCATCAAATAATTTTGGCTTCATTTCACATCTTCACGCGGCTTTTGGGACTATAACTATAGTATAACTATATTTGTATATTTGTCGCGAAGAAAATCCACTTCCCTATGGCCACTCAGAGACCACTGAGGCCCCCTCAAAAATACAAGTGTAGTAACCTTGCAAGCATATACCCTGATGTTTTCACAAAATATATTTTATCTTAAAACCATTTAAAACCGTTGATCACCCACACCCGTAGGATTCATAGGACGATGGTATAATGATTTACCAATTTACCAACATTTGATGGGTTTTTATGGCTAAATGCAGGCAAATATTACACAAACAACATAGATCCAGTGGAATCTTAGGAGCATCTTTTTTGCGCCCAAAAAAAGGCGCCCAACCTTCGTTTTTGGACTCGTTCCCCCGAAATCCCGGTCCTCGTGTGGCTTCAGCCTGTAGGTTGAACCCTAACGATTCAACCTAAGGTGAGTTAGAACTCCACAAAGTTAAACTCAAAGGGGCTAATTCAGGGTACCCTCCAGTCAACTAACATGGCAATGGAAAATCACCATTTTCAATAGGGAATACATCTTCAATCTGGGTCCATTTTCCATTGCCATGTTAGTTTACCAGAGGGTATAGGTCGAAATACTCGAGTTGTGCCATCATACATTTTTTATAAAGAGGCTGCGAAAAGGTTGGGAGGTACATTGGGTCAAAAACCCAAACCCTTGGGGGGATTTGGCCTTCACAAACCGAGTTTTCTACATACTTTCCATAGCTTTTGGTACATCACCCCCCCCAAACAAACGCCTTTCCCATTACTTCTCACCTTGGCATAACAAGTTTTTTTTTGCATAAGAAAATTCTGCTCCATGTGTCAAGTCTTTTTTCTAAACAAGAAAACCCAAAATCGCCCCAAGTGGGTGAGACTTCCGTTAGCCGAAATACTACATCAGTTCAAGTTGAGGGCGGCCGTTGGACAGAAAGAAATCAATAAATCATGTGAAAATGGTAGTGGAGGAAGGGGAAACGACAATCCTAAAATGCGGTGGCTTTTGCCGAGGTGAGAGTTACCAAAAAAGCCCATGTTTGGGGGATTCTTCGGTGTATCCTATATAGTCAGGCTATTGCAAGTCCTGTAAAATGAATTACTCATTGGTGCCGTAGCATCAAATACGGGTTGGCTCCTATGGATTCTTCACCATTCGGAGAAAGTTTTCGACGCCCCCAGTTTTTCATTTGCGGAACTACTGATGAACTACTGGCACTGGTACTACTACTAGTGCTGCTACCATTATTGCTACCCGAATCAATGTCAACCCCTTGTCTCTTTCAGCTTTGTGGAAATTCCAATCCCAGAAACGTGATTCGCCAAGTGTGCAACATTTGGAATTCCTCCAATTTTTTCCCATAGCTTTGGGAGTCTGAGTAAAATAAAGGCATCCATTTCTTGTTTGAACAGGTTTCCAGGTTTCCATTTTTCAACAGATTTTCACCCTTCCTCTCAGCCAAAACGTTTACTGGAAGTGTCCGTCCACACCTTGAGATGTTGCGAAGCTCTAACATCAGCCTGGTCGAAAAACGGTTTGGCTTGGCTGATCGGTTTTTGGATCTGCGTCATGTTGGTCATTTTGTACCCAACCCAAACGACATTGACAGCATTGCATTTGTTTGATCCTCCTAAGATTTATTAATCTTAAAAAGGACACCCGCTATATCTGCTATTGAAGGTCAGCCAAAAAATCTATGAACTTCGGAAAGTCCCACCTTTGATGGTCAACAAAATCCTTAGCATCAGTTGAGGACAAAACATATTCTGATCATTCAGGTTATATTGATTTTATCTACTTGTCAGGTAGTGTAGAAGTTGAGTGGCATGATCTGGCATATGTACAATGTGCAAACTTACAAGATGAAACTAGCTTCGACACTTGACTGGCGGTTTTTTGGTGGTGGACTGCCAATTGATTTTCAGCTCACCACCTTTATTTTCTTGTGGGACCGCCACAATCTTCATGGAAGAGTAAACTAGAAGGGATTCAAGATAAGGTACAAGATTGTGTTTGGAGGAGTAGGCACACAACTATTCCTTGGAAAAACACCTGTCTTTTGGTTTGTTGATGGACAAACAACGATATGAATTGTGGTCATTTTTTAAACCTCTCCGCACAAAAATTGTTGGGAAAACTTCAGAAAGTTGTCAACTTTTCTCTGGACAAACCATTTCGAGGAATGCAAGAAGTGGAAGAATTACTGAGGTCTTTGGTCTGAGCTTTTGGGGTGAATCAAATCAATCGCAGGGGAAAAAATCGTAGCCTAAAACAGGGCCCAACGCCGGAAACTAGTTGGTGGTTGAACCAACCCATCTGAAAAACATTAGTCAAATTGGATCATTTCCCCAAGTAGGGGTGAAAATGAAAAATGTTTGAAACCACCACCCAGGAAATTTTGTAGGAGTTCCGTCTATGAGGATGAAGAACTTTGAAAAAGATTTCAGGCACAGTTTTGCATCGCTGGGGCAGCACCTCCCGTGGTCGTCGTCGTTTTTCTTTCTTGATTTTATTTTAGGTGAAGACATCTGGCCAAAATAGAATCGGATTGCACAAAATAGCTTTTAAAGATGGGTTTCTAATTGGAGTAATTACATGTAATTACCAAAAAGAGTATTTAACATTGTCACTACTAAATCAACCAAACAACGGAACATATCTCTTTGTGCGTGCCTTCTCTTCATTTGAAAATGAAACACGTGATCCTGCTGTGTCACTGATAGAAAAAAAAACCCTAAGGTGCACCCTTCAACCACCGGAAATCAAAACGGCTGTTAGTTTAAGGCATTTCAAGCTCAAGAACTCCAACTTTTGGAAGAAACGTAGATGGCTAAGCCACGCAAAACCCCATTTCAGCTGTCGAGTTGGGTGACCATCTCCATACTTTTGTTTGCGAATATGGGGATACTTATCCCAAGATATTTCAAGTAAAACTACCAAACTTTGGTATCTAAATCTAAGCATCCCCCCAAAAAATCCAGAATCTCAAATGCTTCGTAATTCGTGACTCCAATCTTCGTAGCATTTTGTCGTTGGAAGAAATCTGTCATCCCAGATTTGGGGGCCTCTCCGTGGCATCTTGTAGGACTTCATGGCCATCAACCATCTTACAACTCCATACCTCAGTCAGCTTAAAGCAAAAATGCTGGGGGTTTGGATTGGTGGTATGGAGTTGGGGGTTTAACGCCTTTCCTTTTTTTGGTAGATTGTTTAAAAAACTGCTTGGTGGTTTTTTCCCACCCATCTGAAAAATATGCTCGTCAAATTGAATCATCTCCGCAAGTAAGGGGTGAAAATGAAAGATATTTGAGTTGCCACCACCTAAAATTGATTCAAACAATGAATCAAGTCTATTTTCCCATAAAATTGACTCTAACCAAGGCCGACTGTCGCGATCCGATCGGGTTGAAAAAGATATGCGCTTGAAGAAAAATGGGGATACAATATCCTCGAAGTCAACCACCATGAAAGACATGGTGGTTAATTTGCATGATGATAAACCTTTACTGGTTGGTGGTTTCAACCCATCTAAAAAATATTAGGCAAATTGGAAATCTTCCCCAAGTAGGGGTGAAAATAAAAAATCTTTGAAACCACCGCCTAGTTTACCATAGAACATGGTAAAACTTGCTATAACAAAAAGGGTGGCCAAAGACTAAACCAGAGATTCGTGGAGGCCTGTTGTAATTTTCTGTTCTTTCTGAACTCTGGACGTTTTAATTTTCTGACTTGGAATTCCCCATTTTTTCTTGCCAAGAGTCGTTACAAAAAATCATCTACTCTCCAGAAATGGAAAAAACTCCTATTTTTAATGGAAGATACATCTTCAAAAGGTTGTTTTCCATTGTCATGTTCGTTTACAGGGAGGCAAAATCAAGTCTGATTTGAAGACTCCCGAGGCGTCAACACACACATCGGATTTGTATTGCGTTGACTGATTGTGTCAACAACAAACAATCCACTAGATAAAGGCAACAAAACCACTGGCCAGCCCCGAGTTCTTCACCTGCTTTGATCAACTTCAATCGAAAAATCATCATGTTGTTTAATCTTCCTTCCCAGAAAATCGCCTTGCCTCTCTTTCCAATGCTTGAAGAGATATCTCTTCCTCAATTGCGTCAGAATCGTCTCAAATTCCATGGTCCCAGCAATCAGCATATCGTCAACGTGAAGTGCAATCACTCCGTGAAGATGCCCACCATGGTACCAATAGAAAATGCAGGGATCTAACTGACTCTGTTTCATACCCAAAGAGCAAAGGAACTGTGTGAAGCATTTCCACCATTGCCGCGGTGCGTCCATAAGTCCATAGACACACTTGGTCATTTCAATCAGGGAATGAGGTGGTACTCCGAGGATGCCTTCGCGTGGTGGATTTGCAAATATCCGACCACTCTTCCTCTCTAAACGATCGCCCTGCAAAAAGGCACCTTCCACGTCCGCTATTCGCACAACCCAACGATTTGATGATGCCAATTGTAGAGCTGTTGCCAAACCATCAGCTGGAAGCGTCGGACTCTGTCGTTCTAGATGCTACAAGTCTGGGTCCATATGAATTTTACTCAGCCAGAAGTACCTTTTGGAAACTTTTTACGATGAACTGTTCAAAAAAGGGGCTGGAAAAAATTAACAACCCTGAACATTTCTCGTCAACTTCTACTTCCAAAACAAAAAACCGCAAAGAATCCACAACAAACAAATTCCACCAGGAAAAACCACACATCCACCGTTCGCTACTTGCTCAACCCCCCACCTTGCTCATTTGCTCATCACTAAGAACAGCCCAGTCCAACAACATTCCGATCCGGGAAGGCCAAGTTGCAGGCGGCCAGCGTGCAGCGTCCTGAAGAACAGGTTTTGACACCCACAGTGGGCCCCGAGCCAATCATTATAAATGGAGTTTTATGAGGCCCCTAAGGTCCTCAAAAGCCTAAAAATGCCCGAAAATACATGGATTTCACTGGGGTATATAACCGACCCCTTTTTAGTGGAGTTCTAACAGCCATTACTCAAATAACTGGTTTTTGGGCCCACTTTGTGGGTGTGGTCCACATTTGGAAACTCACCCCTATTTGGGGCTGAATCAAGACCCGTGAGTGCCCTGACGCCAAAAAAAACCAGTCAAATGGTAACTCACCTGGTTCAAACAGGAGAGCACTCAGTGTACAAGATGAATAACACTAATGTAAATGATTTCAAATTCAAAACACATTTGAAACACTTGTAAGTAGCACAGGTGTGTTTGTCCCTTCTGTTTTTGTATTCCACCGTATCTTGCAAAAACTTGATTTTTCATCCGCATGATGAGGCATTGAAATCTGAATCTGGGAAAAAAAAACCAGAGGTTTTTGCAGATATTTGCGAAACCAACAGTGACCCGTTTTAGGCTCCTTCTGAAACATTTCCCGGTCGAATATTCTGAGCAGTTGACTTAGATTTGCTTGTTCGATGCTTGGAAAACGTTCCCAAAACTATTCTCCCAAATGGTGGGTGAAAAATTGTGATTTACCACGGTATAATCCGTAAAAAATCACCTTAAAGAAACAAATCCAAGATGAAGGCACTACAATGCAACTAGTGACACTCCTTTTGGGGGCTGAATTAGAGAACCACCACCTTAAAAGAGTTTTGCCTTAATTGCCTCCAACGCTTTCGCTTCTGAATCCAAAAAATTCAGCAAAAATGGGGGGTTCAGCACTTTGCACCCATAGGCACCTGCTGAATAGCCGTTTTTCGCTCCTTTTTGGAAGCCTGTAGCTGCCGCTCCTGGCGAGAAAAGAATAATACATTTTTTTTTGGATCGATCTGTGGTGGAAAATGGGTGGAAATCGATTGACTGTGTAGGATCTTAGCATCCCAGCTATTTGAATAAGGTGCTTTTTTTGATGGCTTTTGATGATGGAAGGATTTCACCATGGATTGTTTCAAAGATCCTGCACCACTGTTTTGTATCAAGGGTTCATCGGTTCGTACCTCTACCCTCCTGGGAACGAGTCCATATCCCCTCCCAGTCGGCAGTTTTGAGTCGATGCTTTTCCTTTTCCCGTTTGGTAGGATATGTTAGTTTGGTCCCCATAGTGGGTATCAACTCAATTGGAATTTGGAGAAACTGCTTCCGGTGCCCTTAGCTTCAAAGATGTCGTTTTTTTTTGGGAGGGAAACTATCATCGCCTTGTGAAAAAAAGATCAGTACAAAACCTTTTGCCCCTGTGGAACACTTTCCGACAAACGAAAGTGCTCATTCTTTTGGGGGGGAATGAGAAACGGGGCCCATTTTTGTCGAATCCAGATCCAAAAGCGGCATCATCAAGTTGATCATCCAAGTTTGATTAGGGGCAGAAACAACCATTTTCGGTAAGGATTTTCGGAAAGTTGCCGTGGTGATTGGTGTGTGGTCCGTGTATAAAGAACCACTATATATAATGTTTTTCTGAAACTAAGATGTATAAACCTCCCAACAAAAAAACCTAGCAAGATACACCTCTTCAACACAAAAACCCCTCAACTTTCCCATCCAAGATTTTTCCTCACCTTCAAATTCTCCAAGGCTGCATCCAGATTTTGCCTGAAATTCTGTGGTGACATTGGCAGGTTTTTTTTTGAATCACAAGAAGGGGAACTTGAGTCAAATCCACCACTTTTTTGAAGGGAAAACCTATGTTAATCACACCTTACCCTCCCAAAGTTTAACGGCTACACCCGGAAAAAATGGCAGTCCTGGAGAGATGAACCGAACTTGGAAACCAACACATTTTCATGATAAACTGGAGGGAGTGTATCGAGGTCTGGAGCTATGCTCATCAAAACAAGAAGCTTCTCCAAATAGGGGAGTAAATACCAAAGCATTTGAATGCACCACCGTTTTTCAACGTTTAGGCACAAGAGAATCATTTTTTAAATCTGCCCTCCAAAACACTTGGATGTTTTGACAATGATGGTATAAACCTTAACAGTAGGAAGCCAATTTCCAGAAAAAAACATTGAACATTGTCAAAGCAGTGATGGATGGTTGTCAGCAAAGCAATTAAGTTACTTTTCCATCCAAGTCTTTTGTAGATCAACATTGAGTGATCAATCTTCTCATCACCACCACGATATTCCACAAAAACAATCATCCGTTGCTACACCTTCTCCATGGTTGACAAGTGCTTCCCTGGTACTCGAGTCAGTTCTATGCACCGAACCACGAAAAAAAGTACATCAACAACTTCAAGAAGTTGGCAAAAGAAATGTATAAAACCCCATCCCGTCCCACGCGCCCCACAGTGTTTGGGGTTGACTTTACACCTAGCTGACATTGACTTAAGCCCAGGTACTCAATAGAAAGACGACAAAAATCACGTGCGGAGTATTAAACAAAAAGGTGATTTGTTTCTTCTCGTGATCAAAAATCCAACAGATTTGGTGGCATGCCATGTCTCCAACTTCGCAACTTTTCGAACAAATCTCTACAATTTCGCCTTTGTGAATGGTGCAAAAAATCGAAAAATCATAGACTGGAACCCAACATTGGGATTCTGTTTTTTTCGGGTCCACCACCTTGAATTCCCAACAAAATCCCAACAAAAGGCTGGCCAACAAAATTTTGCACCTGGATCCTGGTGGTATCCATGAACGTAACCATTGCAACCACCTGTGAAGGTCGCGGTTTCTTCGAAACCAAAATCCAGCACCGTTGAAACAAAAAAAACCTCGACTTGAAATCGGCTTTGATTTTCGGGAAGTCTTGCAACAAGAAATACCTGGGTGACTTGTTCTATATCAAAATGGGGGGGTTTCTTTTAAGGACCTTAACATCAAGTAGACCCTGTTGATGCTTCCAAAAGGTCTGGCGTTTCAGTTGAATTTTTGATTAAAATATGTTGTCATCAACTCCAATACCCTCAATTCAATTCCACCTTTGGAAGAGGATTTTTTTTCGTGTATCCCATGTCATTATACTGTTGATGGTTCAGAAATGCGGCGATCACCAGTTAAGTTTGGTAGTTTATCCCATTATTAACAGAGTTTTATACACACCAGGTGATCTACCAACCCAAGCGTGGTTTATAAGTTCCGTCAATTTTGTGAAGCCTGTCCCACAAAAAGGGTGGAATTTTCAACTTTCAATCTTACGTGGAGTCGTGACAGGGTGAAGATTAGTAAGGAACCTGTATTTGTGTTTTTTTTTACCCATTTGAAGCATTGTGTCGTGGAAATGGGGCTGCACTCAAAGTAAACATCATCTTTGACGAGTTCGCCAGTTGGTGGTTTCAAATTGGATCCTTTCCCCCAAAAATTCGGGGTACAAATTCTCCCAAAGCTTTTGAAACTACCACTTCTAACTATGTATCCCTGTTTTTGTCTGCTTGAAATGATGTAAAGTGATGGCAAAATATGCAAGCTATAAGGAACCCTGAAAATTTTGAGAAGATTTCCACGCTCAAAATTGGTAGCCTGTTGGTGAGCCCAGCAAAATGGTGGGGGAGTGTTGGCTGATGTTGCTGAATCGCTTAGGCATCGCACATTAGAGAATCCCTGGATGCCAGGATTCCTAGAAGAAACTTTACCACCCCATACCCTACCCCAAAACTAACAGTTCGCCCCTGAAAATAGGCCATCCTGAAAGGAAAATTCATCAAACAACCATCGATTTGCAGGGCCGAACTGTTAGAGTAAATCCTGGTGAAATCAATTTCAACGTGTATGTTCTTGTGTCTCCTCCATGTTTTTGGGGGATTCGAGCTGAGGTGGGCCCCCACAAAGTGAACCCCTACCATCGTTCTAGACGGAGTTATAACCCCTATAAATGCTCGAAATAAACAGGTTTCACTGGGGTGAGTGGAGTACGGGCGCCCCCCACTTCCAACCCTCTAAATAGCCGAAAATACCTGGGTAAACTGGTAAGCTGGGGTTAGTTATAACCCTGTAAACCAAAATTAAAACCCTACTAAAATAACTGTTCATTTTCGGGCCTACTTTGTACCAATCACTTCTTCTCGGAGAATCGATTTGAAATAGCGGCCTGCTCAAGCCGCCCAGCGCAGCGACCTGCTGAACAGCAGCATTCGTATCGCTGGCCCTGTGGGGTCACCTAATTTTGAGGTGACACAAATCTGAGCATGGTGACATGTATATCTAAATATATACCTGTATCTATACGCATATAAACCCTAATATAAACCCCATCTTGTTGCTCATGTGCTCACCATTTAGTAGGAAAATGACCATCTGTTGCTCATATACTCATCACGAAGCAGAGTCCATTTTTTTTTTGACCATGACTATCACAATGCAATCGCGGTCTCATTCCCATGAACACCGACTCTAAACCGGTTTTCACCCCTAAAAAAAGATGGCCGAAGTAAAAAATTGAATCTGGCCAAGCTGACAAAATGTCACCAACATACATTTTGTTGTGAAAGAGCCCGGGTCCCATGGGTTCCTTCCCCAATAAATGCTACCTTTTGGGGGATGAGATTTCCCGTCGTGTGATTTCGGACCCACCTCGCAGGCTGGACTTAGAGGCTGCCCACGGCGCAAGGCTAAAAGTGTCTCCCAGCTTTCACGTGAAAGATGGGATGTTGGGAAGCGGATGGTAAGGGATGAATGGTAAAAAGCTGGGTTTCTAATCTGTTTTTGTGAAAAGGTAAAATTGCAAATAGACATATATATATATATATCATATTTTTTGAAGCGCTTGTTTTTTGGTAAATATAGATATACAAAAGTATAGACAAATAGAAAACAAATACACATAGTCATGTCACAGAGTTCAAACAACAGTCTAACCCCACGTGACCATTTTTTCTATTTCCACCATCATCCAACAGATCCCATGTAGGATAGAATGGCTAGATTGGTCAAACCCTGGCAATCACTTAACAAAAATCAATGGTGCAAAACCCGAAAAAACACACACAAAAACAACAAAACCGTTTTGTGTACTGGCAAAACTCCAACCCACCAAAAAACCGCAAAGTTTCGAAAACAGAGAAAAAAACTTCTGAGGGGAACCGAACTCGGCTGGTTCACTGGGGATTCATAAAACCCATGACCTATAAAAATAACCAAATTACACGAAGATGGTTTTTTTAACGACATTCGGTCAAAAAAAAGTCCAAACTTAACCAATCCTTGAATTTTTTTCTCCATGAATTTTGGAGACTTAAAAGTTCAGACCCAACCGATCTTTGGAGAAAAGATATCTCCTCCTTATGCGAGAATTGCGCTAACTTCCACGAAAAAAAACCTGTCTCAAAAAGCTTGGTCTGTGTCACTCACAGGAGAGATTCATCATTTTTGGCACGGGAACCAAACAAAAATGCTGATACCCCTCCCGAAAACTAACATGGCTGGCAATGGAATATCACCATGTTTAATAGCAAACACATCTTCAATTGGTTGGTTGGTTTTCTAGTGTCATGTTAGTTTTCTGGGGGGCAACTGGGTAGTGTGTCATCCCATGTTTTCACCCAAAGGACTAAGTTAGCCCTTCTTTTCGTTGCTCATTTCCCCATTAACCACCACCTCTGCTAGTGCTTCTCGCTCAAATCCAACCTGTCAACACAAAACAAAGAGCTCAAATCCTGAACCTTCCGGACCGAATCAAATCAAGTGAGCCACGAAAAAATCCCTCCTACTTTCCATTATACTGGTTGGATAATAGGGATGCTTATAATGGTTTATCATAATCCCTATATAGCTGGGTAGTATAATCCCCTATATACCCTAAACAACCAGGGTTTTTTCATTGCTCAACTGTTTTTTTGCTTATAGGTAGCCTTAAGTGTGATTTCTTTGTCATAGAAACAAAAGGGGGCCAAACATATTTTCCTCGGTAGGTTGTTTGCTTATCATGATTCAACCCCGTCTGTGGGAGTATTTGTCAATTCCAAGGCATAAATGAAACATCCATCCTTGTTTTGTTTCATGTTTCCTTGCCTGAAAATGACTCTTTTGTAAATTAAAACCCAGCTCTTAGCTGGACTGTTTTTGTTTTTAGAGGCCGGAACAAACTGATGAACATTGCAACTAAATTGTGACAAAATCCAACTAAATGATGAAAATTGGAGTTCATTGAGTCACCAACAATTAAGTTGGATTCAAGAATCATTTAACTACAAAAAACACAAAAGATTTCATCATTTTGTTAGGAATCAATGCGGCACTTAATTTTTTCACCTGCTAATAGTGCCGAAAAACAAACCCGCGCCCAACGAAGAACAAAGGGTGGGGGAACATGAAGCCAACAACACACACATCTCTTTTTAACGGAAAGGAACACATTTTCCAAACATACACACATACACTTTTTTACTTGGTGGGGGAACGATCCCATAAGAAACATGTGACCCGTCAAATTGAATCATTGAATCATTTTCCTCAATTTTTTGGGGTTAAAAAAAACAAAATCTTTGAATCCGCCATCTAGTTCTGGGTTCCGTCGCTAGTGGTACATGCAATTTCCCAAAAGTGACAAAGGAAAAATGAGTGGTGACCTAGTTGCTGAGCCTTGGACAAAACTTGTACAAGATGCGCCCCGAGCCGATCGTTGTAAAGGGAGTTGTTATAACCCCTAGAATTGCTACCGCTTTGTCTGCCACGGCCGTGATCGCATTGATGAGATCCTCTGTCGTGACTGCAGCCCGGTCGGGTCTTCCGAGCTGAGTTTGACAATGTGTGTCGTGTGAAGAAGGCTGAGTTCATTGCCGAGGTCTGACGGCAATGGCGGTGATTTCGAATTGCTGCTCAGCTCTCGCCGCGCTGCGAGCATGCCCAAAAGGTCTTGCCATTGGGGTTTTGGAACAAAAACCAGTCCTTTGCCTTCAGTGGCATGAAGCCACACTTACATCCGTACAGGTACTGGATGTCAAACTGATCCGCTGCTATTCCCTGGGATGCCAATTGGGTGGCCGAAAATAAATTGGTAACCCTTATAAGTGGAGTTATGGGCCACTACTTATAACTGGTGGGGGCCCATCTTGTACATCTGGATTGTGTTTTCCAACTAAGGTCCCCCCCGAAAAAATAAAGGAATGTTCAACAAAAGGGACCATCTCAAAAGGTGAATCATTTTACCCAAGCATCAATTTTGAGATATTTGTTCGTTTTCAGGGGGGTTAACTTTCCCAGACATCATTGGAAATTGGGACTTTCCGAACTCCAACAACTGGTTTCATGGCATCCTCGGAAGGTGACGGACGGAACTACTGATGGTTCAGACGTCCGGCGGTCACCTGTTGAGGGAAAGGTAGCTTATCTACCGGTACTTACGTCGGGTTTTTTTACATCCCAGGTGGTTGGCGCAGGAGTTCTGAACCATGAACTGTGATGTCATCCTCCGTAGTAGGATTTGTTTCTTCAAACGATTGGAAGAAAACCCCAAAAAACGATTCCTATAGCAAATGGTTTTCTTAGTGATGAATTTCAAGCAAAATTGTGGCAAAACATTCCGTTCCCCCTCCACACGCCACTTTTGTTGCGCGCCATGTTAGTAAACTCCCATGGTCAACTCAAAGGGACGACCCCAAAGCTTTAGGTAAGTGTAGAAACTGAAAAAATACGAGCTGGTGGTTTTGAGCCACTGTTTTTGCAACAAAAAATGCAAGTCAAAATGGTCATTCATCTCCCCGCAGCTTGAGGGGGCAAACATTCGAAGAAAAACAATTTGACGTTTCACCACCTAAATAATAATCTCAGGAATACCGGAATACCCTTCAAGGGCCTTTGCCTCTTTTCATGTCTCGCCCATAAAAATCCATCACTAGAAATGGTTCAACAAAAACCCATCACTAAAGAAAACACACACCTTCAACACCAGTGATGCTTAACTAGTTGGTGGTTTCAACCCCTTTGAAAAATATGCAACCGTCAAATTGGATCATTTCCCCCAGGTAGGGATGAAAATCAAAAATATTTGAGTTGCCACCAGCCAGTTAAAAACCCAACGACCACCGAGGTCACGTGTTGGTTTCAACAGTTCCACCCCAAAAAATAAATGGCCTCCTGAGTGGCAAGAGCACAAACACGACACCTGGAGAGTCGAGGTTTTCGCAACGTGGAGTTGTTTCATCAATGAGATTTTTACACAAAGTTTTCCGTGCCAAAGTTGGGAACAACAACAACAACAACAACAACAACAACAACAACAACAACAACAACAACAACAACAACAACAACAACAACAACAACAACAGTTGATGGTGAACAGGAATCTATAGAAGAATCACCGTTGTTTTGGGAAGTAATTTAAGAGAAATTTCGATGGAATTTCAATTGTCAACATCAATTGGGTTGTTCGGCAGATTTAGGCAACATCAACGGTACACCCCCCCCTGTTTCATGGTGACCCACCACAATCGTAGGGGACCTTTGTTTTCAGTCCAACCCGGCTATCAAAAAAGTTTCCTAGCCCCACAAAAACAGGAATTCTGACCCAACTTACTCTGAAAAAAAATCATCTCAGTGACTCAATTGACTTACCTCAAGTACAAAAACAACAAAAACCTCCAAATTAAAACAAATTCCAAAGAACATCCAGGAAATTCTACTCAAATCTGGAAACCACCTTGCTTTTAGGGATATAACCCGAGCTTGTTGCATAGACAGGTGTTTGATATTCGTCGCTTCCACCCCTTGCAACCTCCGTAGCAAGTCCATAGGTAAGGCTTCCGCATCGGCTAAGCACACGCCCTGTTGGTCCGCTTTTCGCACGGCCAAAAAGACTTTTTGAAAAAAGACAAAAGAATGACCGAAGCACATCCCTTGTAAAGGCCCTAGACATCCAGGCGAATACTTCCTGAGGTGAAGGGTGTTTTAGGTATGTAAACTTTGGGGGTCCAACATATGTTGCTAGGAGGTGTTTTTATGGATGTCTAGGGAAACTGCAGCCTGATTTTTTTATGGCTGCATGCTTTTAAAAATCGATCCACATCCCCACAAGTTGCCTTTGGATTCGGATTTTGTTCTTGTGGAAACATGATCGAAAGAAAACTCAGTTCCAAAACCATTGTTACCAGCAAATTGGCAAGTTTAGTTGATGACATCCCATCTAGCTGGAGTTTTTTTTTGCAAACTCTTTTTACAAACACATACCAAGTTAAAATAGGGGGAATCATGAAATGCCGAATCTTCCAGGGGTGAGAATTCCCAAAATCTTTCAAGTTTCATCACCTAAATCACCTACGGCTGGTCCCAAATTTGGGGTGAACATCGGTGGCATTTTCGAGGTTGGATTTTTGTGTTTTTGGAATCTCGCCAGGTGACATTGCCCGGTTCCAAAGATGTCATGATCTTCAGCAAGGGTTCCTTTAAAATCTTCACCTCTACGTTATTTTTGGAAATGTTTTTGGACCCTAAGTTGCTGATGTTACAGGCAGAGTGTTAAAATTTCTGCAGAAATTTCATGAGTCAGGAAGGTTGCAAAATGGAAAGTCCCAAAGAATTTTCTTGAAAACTCACAGGATTCATGGGATTGATATATTTAGCTAAAAAAATGATCCCATGAAAATCAACACACTCCGTGTCAAGTCAAAAACCAATCCAGTCCCATCTCATAACTAGTTGGTGGTTTCAACCCATTTGAAAAATACTAGTCAAATTGGATCATTTGCCCAGGTAGGGGTGAAAATAAAAACTATTTGAAACCACCACCAAGGTTGCTAATTTATCGCCTATGATTTACCACCCCTGAAGTTTTCCACAGCTATTAAAATCCCTAAAAAAAATCCATGGAACCGGAAGACGATCGATCGCCTTTTGCTTTTGGGAGGTGGTTTTTCTTTCCAGAGGGGAGTTTTGTTAAACTTGTATAAAAAGTCCCAAGATTGATTGGCTTGCTTCAATCTCTTGGATTTGCATGTTCGATGCTTAGTAAAAGTAAAAAAACATTCTCCCAAATTGGTGGTGAACAATGGTGATTTACCTCGGTAAAAGAAAAACAATCACCTTCAACAACAAATCCAAGATCTGGGGTTTCGGAATAGTTCCATCACCGGAACCGGTCTTTGTCAAACGAACATGTGTTTGAGATTTTTCCCTGTATAAATGTTATCCAATATGGATATGTCCCCAAAAAACCTAAACCAATTGGTGGTTGAGCCATCCATCTGAAAAAAATATTGGTCCAAGAGTGGATAATCTAGTCTCCCTGCCCCAACATAAAACCTCCGAATTTTTCCATGGGGATTTTGGAGGTCCAAAAAAGCACTCCGCCTGGCTGTTGGTTTCCTGGCAAAAACAGAACGACTCAAATACCCGGGGGAAAGTGATGGTGAAGTTGGGTCAAAAATTAAGGGTAACAACTTTTTGCGGGACCGCAACATCTTAAGGACCACATATGTTCGACAAACAATAACCGCTTCAACTAGGATCAAATAAGTTAGCTTCCGTTGCTATCCATCCTGATTACGTAAAGGTTTTTAAAACAAATATGTTTTGTTCCTGTTTCTCCTTCCGCTTGGGTAGAAATGGATGTCGCAGCTCCTATGCATTGGTTCATGCAAGGCCTGAAAACAATCTACCATTGCTGCTTGAACTTTCCAGTTCAAACAGTTTCTTTCTCAAACTGCATCATCATCATCATCATCATCATCATCATCATCATCATCATCATCATCCTCAATCACCCCCCAACCAATGCTAAACAAAAAACATCAATTTGAACTTAAAACCCTCCCTTGCCTCCAAAGTTTGCAGCAATTGCAGCTTCAAACTTTGCAGTTGCAAATCACCACAAAGGGTCACCTTTTTGCAAAAAAACACGAGAAGCTGAAAGGGGGGGATTGTTCAGATGAAACGTTAAAAACCTTGGGATCAATGAAACGTCATTTTTTTTACTTATTTTTTGCCGTTTTGGGAATGATAAACTCTCACCGGGCTGATGTGAAAAATTTCCCAAGATGTAAGCTTTGGTGGTTTTGAAGTGGTGGTAAAGATCAGTCTTTTCCACGAGTGAAAACCATTAGAACCAACAGTAGTATAAGTTGCAACGTCGTGAGATGATTGCTGCTTGCTGCTACCCCCATTGGAATGCCATGCCAAATTCCTGGATGCAAAAAATTTGGCCCCGACATCCCTTCAAGAAGGTGGCGCGAATGTTCACAATTGGCGATCGTGCTGAATCCCATGTCGTGATTGCTCAAACAAATTTCGGTTGCATCTGCTCATTTGCTGGCAACAATGAAGGAAGCTATGCACTGTGTTTGAGAAATTGAACCGTCCCTCCCGATCACAAAGACATCTCATTGTTTCTCCTCCACAAGCTCTGCCAAAACAAATCAGTCATAGCATTCCTATATGCTATGCATTTTTGGAAAACAAACTCTGTCATATAACGTCAGTGACGTCCACCAAACAAAAATGGTCGCAACCGCAACGACGCAACGCTTGGATCCTTCAACATAATCCCATCTCATGAAGTCCTGGTTTTTCTTCACAAGGAACCTCATCCATCGCCCTTGAAAAACTTGAAAAAAAATCAGGACTTTCATCCCCATAAATGACTCCTTTAAAAACAAACAGACGTACCTCTTGTAAAAATCTTTCCTAGCAAAAGTACGAATGCGTGCTCATGCGTGTTTCAAAGGCTTTCACAATGTCTATGTCTTGTCATATCCAAGCGCAATCTATGTATGAACATTCTTTTGTTCATATTGAAAGATATATGTATATAGTCTATAGCTATTCAAGAAAAAACTGGTACAAATAGTCTTCAAACATTTGCTTTCGTGTTTTAGATTTGTGTATTCATCAACAATTCAAATACGTTTGGGCAAATCCTTTTTGGCTATGGTAACGGACGGTAGGGTTCCACACTACAGCACGCCTCGGTTCAGGGCTTTAGCCAGGCAACTTACTAATCGTGATTATTAAACACTGAACCGAAAGTAGCCCTTATTTGGAAAGGGGTCCCGCAACCCGATTCTTAGATTACTTACTTACAAATACCATGGTTATTAACCACGTATCACCAAGTCCGGGGCCATTTCCCCCGGTGACTTGACGGAACGGAACGTACCCAACCTCACATTGCTGCAATTCCTGGAGCGGCAATGGTGATGTTGAAAACCCCCAACATTCCAAGACCGGTTGGTGGTTGGTTCACCAATGCATCTGAAATTATATGAGTCAAAATGGGTTCATCTTTTCCCCAAATTTTCGGGGTGAAAATTCCAGAAATCTTTGAAACCATCACCACCTAGAAGATCATCAAGTACAAAATTGATTTCTCTCATGGAATCCTAGCTAGACTTTTATTTTCCCTTTATATAGTGAGGATCACAAAGATTAAGTAACCTTACTGCTGCACTGGAAGTCCAAGTAGGAAACCATGGAAGCCACCAATTTTCAAAAGAATAATCATTGAAAAAACCACCAAATCGAAAAAACACTCCGGGATCAACTAAGAAATGGCCATCCAAAATCAAAAATCTTTACATATCTTTACAGTTAAATACCGAATCTAAATCTAAATGGTTTGATTCTCCATGGACATGTTCGTTTACCAACAGGGCAGTTGGTTTGATTCGGAGATTTCCCTAACCGTCCTCCATCTGCACCTCTACGAGCACCTGCGAAGTGAGCTATCATAGAAGTCAGTTTCATGGAGAAAAAACGGCGGTGGCTTTTTAGAGTTTGACATTTTTTACCTAATCCCCGGGATTCCAACCACCATTAAAACAATGGATGTCAAAAAAAAACACCACTGCTTACCTATGGGTTTTCATCATCGGAATTGGGTCAACCATTAAATTGATGGTGGGGGAAACCCAGGGGTAATGAATCCTTTCAAAGTAAATCTCACAAAGATCCCGACACAGATGATATTTGTAGGGACCAGATTTACCAGTTTTTTCCTGTGTAAGGACCCACTTTAGAGATGAAAGTTCCACTTTAGAGATGACATCTGGTACATCTGATCCCTACACAAAGTATTTATTTCGGGGCGGGTGATACCACGCGGTCCATCCGCCACAAAAACTCACCCAGATTTGCATCGTACCCATAGACACATCTGCCAAGGACTAAGATACTAAGAAGATTTGCTGTAAATGCTCGAAATCAGTACCAAATATACTTCCCCAAATAGTGATCTTTTTCATGCTTGTTTCATCTACCATGGAAGAATCTGGATCCCAAAAGCACACAACCAAGTCCAAGAAATAGAGGGTAAAGAAGTAATATCTATAACCACCGTTTCGCCCCGATGGAGGTTGCAAAGTTAAAGATGCACAACGTTGCAAGTCGGAGATCATGATCTGTGAAACCATGATGCAAAATACAAACACAGGGGTTGCTATATTATCAACCCAAACAATGTCCGAAAAACTCCCATACATTTGCATCGCGAAAAATCCCCCCAAAATGATGATCGTTTGATGGTCCTTGCAAGGCAAGTGAATCCAGAATAAAGCGAAGTTTCGTGACTTCTTTTTTTGGGGCTGTTTTTTTTTTGGTGGTCGAGCAGCATAAAATCTCCGTCAAGCCAAATGCAACTTCATTTGGAACAAAAATCCACAATCCTAAGTTTATGATTGAGCCACCCAATTGAAGAATACGAGTCAAATTGAATCATGCCCCCAAATAGATTAAAAAATAAACCGGTTGTGCTCAACCCCTATACCTTGTTGCTCATTTGCTCGTCATTTGGTAGGCAAAATGGTATCCATTGCTCATTTGGTCATCACGATTAGCAAAACCCAGTGAAAAATGCTTTTCCGAGGTCAGCCGTGAAATTTTCTGACCATGTTTTAGATGGTCAAAACCCTGCGGTTGAAGGCTGCATGGTTTGCTCCCAGAATAATGCTTCCAACCCCTTTGAAGGAAACACATAGAAGGATTGTGGGTAATTGTTTGCTAGTTGTGCCAACATCAGGCAGGGCAAGAAAGGTATCATGACATCTTCAATGACCACATTGTTGCGATCCAAGCATTTGACCTTGATTTTGTGAGGTGGCCAAGACTTCAAATGTCGTGAGCCCCTTTCGGCTCAGGTACTGATTTCTCGCCCCGGAGGCGGGAATGGAGGTGGAGTGCGTGCGGCGGTGGCGTGGGAGTGCCTTTGCCTTTGCCCTTGCCCATAAAGGCATCTTCGGCTTCGTGGAAGACGCCTCCTTTTTGGGTGCAACTGGCACACTACAATGCTCCAGGGCAAATACCGTTCTCCTTCAAGAAGTTGCAGGACACTTTCCACGGCAACATTCCCAGGTGCTTCTCCAGAATCGCCACATTTCGCCCAACCCCCAGCTCTGGGCTGCCTTTTTCAAGCATTGCTAAGTGTGCCAGCTCTTGTACACATGTCCCACTCAGACTCCCTTGGGCCCAGAGAATTCATTTCACCCAAAATCACCTACAAAATGGTTGCCCCCCCCCCCAAAAAAAAATTTAACCAATGTCCCCCAAACAAGCGACCATTTCTTTAAAAAAAATCCTCTTCCAACCATCAATTTTCCGAGTGTATGTTAGGTTTTCGGGGGAGTAACATTTTGTAGAAAGCCAATGGATTTTTCCAATTTGGGTCAACGAATCCTCACATCCATGGATGGCTTCGAGGGGCCCATGAAATAAATCTTTTAAGCCTGGATTAATCCTAACTATTTACATAGCCCCGGAACCTAACAGCAAAAAAGGCTACCCCTAACACAATGCTTGGAAAGGGAGATGAAAGACTCCGAACTCCTTTTGGCGAGAAATCACCCTATTTTCCCAGGAACGTTTGCTCTTACACTCCGGGATCAACGATTCACAAATCGCCCCTGGAAAATGAAGCTTTTTTGGATGGTATCCACCAGGAAAAAATAGGGATTTTCCATGACGATTTCCTTAGTCCTGACGAACAAAACCCCCTTCCCTTCTGCAACCTCGCTGCTCAAGGATGGCAACCAGCGACAAGTCTGCCGGGTGAACTCCTGTGGCGTTTTTGAATGGAAAACCTTGGTGGTTGAGCCACCCATCTGAAAAATATGCGGACGTCAAATTTGGATCAGTTCCCCAAGTCGGGTTGAACATAAAACATATTTATGTTTGGAAACTTGGATTGGTAACTTAGATTTGCTTTTTCGATGCTTGGAACAAGTTCCGAAAATCTTCTCCCAAATGGTGGTTTTTCATGCTGATGAATACCATTCTACTATCAGTAAAAAAAGTCACCTAAAAAAGGTTGGAATGTAAAGTGGACCAAGAACCAAACCATGGCGTGTCTTTGCTGGGAACGAGTCCATGTCCCATCCCATCCCGGCACTCTTTCCTGTGCTTTGTGGTAGTTAGTAAGTAGGCCGTTTCAAAAAATCCTATAAGTGATTTTTCCCAAAAAACGTTACACCCCTGAAAACTGACATGACCGGCTGGAAAAAACAACAATCTTAACCAATAGGAAATACATCTTCAAATGCCGGAGTTTTTCCATGGAAACATTATGTTAAGTCTTTTTGGGGGGTGTTAAGGGGTGAAGGTTATCCCAGATCTTCAAGTTGATCAACGGAAAAAAAACCATCCAAGTTGCTAGGCATGTCCGCTCACTTTTCATAGCTGGCTGCGGATCCTTAAATGGTTTATTGTCAATTTGTCATCCCCAAATATATACCCCAAACAACCAAGGGGCCGTTTTTTTTCATTGCTCAAAGGAGGGTTTTACGGGGGGAGAGTTGATGGGTTCAAAACTCCCAAAACGACCCACCTCTTTGGGAAGCCACGGCAGCCAGCGTGCCAAGGTTCCATCGTAGTGTAGCGGTAAGGCCTGGAAGATTTGACCAGAAAAGGTTGTATGTTTGACAGGATGGGTATTGGAGTTTTGTACAAAGAGGAGTCATACATAACGATGTATACTGTATATAGAGATTAAAAAATAAAATTGATTAAAGATGGGAAAGTGGAGTTGGAGTTCGACTTTTCAGTTTCTTACGCCTAGTGAAAAATGACCCTTACTCCCCGTACATCAACAAGGACCATGCTTTCCATAACGAAGCACTTGCAACTTTTGAAGATTAGAGTTTCATGGAGTTGTGACCAAAAGATTTAGGGGCAACCTTTTGGATATCATTCAGCAATGTGGCAAACTTTGAATACTTGGAGGGTCATCCCAGTTCGGAAGTAATTTTAGTAACCTCCATTCAGAAGCAATTTCGGCCATTTGGAAGAAGAACGTTGCCCTACTTAGGGGACACTGTGGCAAGGTGAGCCCCGAGCCAGGGGGATGGATTGGGTTGGTGGGGCGTGTTTACAATAAATGGCCGAAAATGAATGGGTTTCCCTGGGGTTATTTCACCCTTCTTATAGGAGTTACAACTCCAATTTAGACCATCGGCTCCGGGCCCATCTTGTGGTAAAAGTCGATCATGTGGTGCTTTTGCTGAAATGCATACGAGTGATTCCCGGCTTCAAACCCCTTAAGAAGCTGGATAGTAGAAGTCTGAAACATGGCTCTACAATGCGCTGAATGTAAGAGGCACGAAATGACTGTTTCTTTCATCTCGCGCCACCAGCTCTGCCTTGCATCCATCTAAGGCCTGTTGCATCATCCACAGTCACATGACATATAATAGCATGTCATCTATTTACTCTTACTGTCATCATCCATTTTCACATCTTTGCCATCCGCATCTGTCAACTCATCGGCAAACCACGTTTGCAACGCATCGGCCAGGGTTTGCTGGAACATACCTGAATCTTTGTTGCAAATCTGCCGGGCTGCTTCCAAATTCAAAACATTCTCCAGCCATGTCTTGTGCTTTGCGCAGGACACGAAGCCGGTGTACTGCACGCTGGATTTCAAACAAGCTTTTGCCAAACAGCCCGACCCAGGGCTGAGATCCTGGATATCCACCAAGTTGTAGTTGCCAATGAGGGCTTCGTAGAGCTCCAAAGGCTTGGACTCAAGCCAAAACAAAAGCACTCCTCATATTCATATACACTCTGGTAAACTAACATAGCCATGGAAAATGGACCCTTTGAAGATGCGTTTTTTTATTGAAGATAGGGATATTCCATTGCTATGTTAGTTTACTGGCGGGTAGATATACCTGTGTATTTTCCAACGAAACTTGAAGGTTGAAAACATCAACATACCATCTTGATTCTAGGCTAGAGGTGAGCAGTGAAGACAACCTTGTTCCATTCCATGATTCTGGTTGGTTAACAGAAACCTGTGTATAACTGGCTAATTATTAAAAATCCGATGAGTTACAACTGGATACTTTGTCATCCCCTAAATCCCAAACAACCGCAATGTATTTTCTCTTTCCTGCTCAGGTGATGCCCTAATGACCCCACCAGCCCAAACAGGCGTGCCTCGTGTCCCGATTCCTGGTCGACGCTTGACGAATGCAGTCCAATCCGAATCCGAAAGACATTTCAACGGAAAATTCCACCAGATTTCGAAACAACTGTGCGGGGAAAAAAAACCGGACCTGGCAAGTCTGCTGGTGATCTTTTTGGGATGATTCAGTGACCCTTTCAAAGGCCAAGTTTTTCCTCCAAATGGGGGATAAAAAGGTCACGGCAGTGGGAATCACCTGGGGAATAACAATGGACTCTTTTCAAAGTGTTAAAGGAGTTCGGCAACTCGGTGAAGGACCATAAACTCATGCCCAAAAGGGAACTCAATATGCTCAATCGGGGGCATAAAGGATCTCCATCTTCATGGACACCCTTTGGTAACCAATGAAGGTGGGCTCGTGTTCTCACAGCCTCATAGTCAAGAACTTGTAGAATGTCCCTATGCCTCAATCCTGCGTCAAGCCTCCAGCCACAAAACAAACCTGGCTTCGTTGTTGGCTCTGCCGTTCTCATTGGCCAAAGTTTGATTGGAGAAACCTGGTTGCAAAGGAGATGGCCTGGATGCTAGATTGATAGCTCTAATCGCACGATTGCAAGGTCCTTGCAATTGATGGTGAAATTTTCCAACAAAGCCTGGAAGCTGCGTTAGTCAATTCGCTGGCAGCATCGGGCTTGAGGAATACTTCTGTCTTTCCTTTCAATGCGGCCCTGAAAATGCTTGAAGAACTGCATTTTGACCTTTCTATCATATACATGGACATACCATACTCAAACCAGTATACTTGTCCATGACCAAGACCTGCATTCTTCTCACCATTCAGCCCTTGACTCTCAGAAGGGAAACATGTGGCCAGCTTCAATGATGTCGCCAAAATCTTTTGGTTCATCTCCGTGCGAACTGACACTTAATGTTCGCAAGTGTGGATTCTTCCCCAAACCAAAATTTGGTGGCACGCCCCACCCCCCAAAAAAATAATCTTATCCAATTCTTCAACATCAAAAATTGGCAGAAATCTTGGGCTTTCGATTTTATACACCATCTTTTTCCACCAACAAAACAAAATTTCCTCCCTAAGCACTTACGGGTTTCAAACCACTCAGTTGAATAATTAGCTCTAGAACATCAAACAAAAACTAGCCCGAACATCTTCCCCAACTAACCCAAAAGAAGGTTGGAACCTTCTAATCATTGTTTTTTTTGGGAAGGGCCTTGGTTTCCCCCAATTTTTGGCCTTCCGCTCCAAGGCCAAGCCCGGGATGCGGCACCTGGCAGCGCCAATGGCTATCAAATGACTTTTCAAAACCACCAAGTATACCCATAGGGTACATGGGACTGATATATTTACCTACATTTGCGTAGAGTTTTCCCAAGGAAAGGTCTGGATTGAAGACAAATCAAGCAAACAGCAACATATGTGTACCTTGTGCCTTTGCCCATTCTGACTGTAACAATGGATTCCATGAAAGGTAATTAATAAAGGTCCCTTGGAAAAAATTATGGTAACTAGGGTTCAGGCATGCGCCAATATGTGCCAATTTCAGTCTCTACACCGATTGATAGAAATCTATATACCCCGCCACCCCCTCCAAAAATCTCTCCCCAAGAAATAAGGCCATTTCTTTTTGGTGCCAACCAAAAAAACGCCACGCCATTCCCCATCTACCTACCGTTTCTTTTCCCGTGGCACTTTCAACGTCAATGTTCCCGTTTTCCCGGTGAGCGGCACCATGAATCGTCATCTTCCCAACAGATCTTGAAGCTTTCACCTCGGGCCGCGGGACCGGGCAGACTCTTCTATTGCTTGGTAGAAACTGATTGCGAAACAACATATGAAAAACACATATGCCGCTATGCGCCATTTTTTGGAACCGTTCACCCTTTTCGGCCAGAAAACATGCTCAGTCCCAAATTCTGAGGTCCCCAAAATACGGGTAGCTTAAAAATTGTGGAACGATGCCCTTTGTAATTTCCTAAACCGAGGATGAATCCGGCCAGCCCCTGCAGATGTCTGGAAGGTTCCCGACTTACCGGGTGACTTACAGGTCCACCGACGACCGGACGATGAGCCGGAATGTCGGCTGCCGTTTGTAAAGAGACCCCTTTCCGGTGGACATGAAAATCCTGTGATGTAAGATATGTTGGGTCTGAAAAATATTGGCGGGAAACCCCAAGGTCTGGAGAAAACACCACTTAGACTAAGGCGCGCTGACCGAAAGCTAGGGATTCTAGATACCCGCAACCGCCCTTTCCCTCGCTCATTTCCGTTCCCGCCAGCAAGTACAAAGTAGGCCAAAAACCCGGGTATAACCAAGGATTTAATTCCACTTATAGCGGTGAAATTACCCATTTATCTTCCGCCACTTACACAATTTATCACTCCAATCGCTGTCCGAGCAGCATCTCCAGCTGTTAGGAAGCTGCACGAATGCCCCACCACCAGCCCGATGCTCATACAGCCAGAATTCTGGGACTGCATCAGCGCTCAGCCAGTTGACCCAGGACTGCATCAATTGCCAACTTCCGGGAATCCACTGGATTTGCGGCATTTGCTGCTTGAGGCGGCCGGAAGCAATTGCATTTCTGTCACTGGCAGTGACTTCCACGTTGGCCATTCAAGCCATAGATTCGCCATTGCTGGCAATCCACGAGCCTTTTTCGCAGGGCTAAAAGATGGCTTCAGCGCTCCAAGAGGAAGCACCGGCATTGCAAATGATGAGAAGACCGAAAAGGAAGAGAATCACGATTCCTATGTTTCCGTCATCGTCAGGATCTGTCTTGTTTTGTAGGTTGTGCAAAAGAACCGGCATTTGTCTTCAACAACAAACTGCGGCATATTTTGTAGCATCGACGAGAAAAGAGGCAAGAACATAACTGCTGCAAGCAGGTGCCCATCTTGTTGGGTGATGTTTAATCCCATTCATAAGGCCATTTGTAGGGGCCCGACAACTTCATTTACAACTGTAGTACGTAGGAGCCTATCAAAATATCGGGTTATAGGGAACACCCAAACCACCAAACCGGACAGTTAAGCCTTTGTTGAAGATACCCCCCCAATATAAGGGGCCCCAAATATCTCCGCAGAAAACTAACGAATATCACCTGAAAATCAATGGTTGGAAGATGATTCATTTCCTATTTAATCTCTTTTAGCGGACATTCGTTAGTTTTCAGGGGAGTAGGGGCCGTTTATAATTTCCCCTTCGTTGGAAGGAGAACAAAGCTGCTTAGGGGACTTACTAACCATGGTGATTAACCACTCATTGTAAGTGGGGTGATCCTCCCAGTAACTCCTTTTGTTTGTAGGATATTACTATAGTTATCAATTTAGCTACAACTCCTATCAGTAAGGTTATAATTTATAATCCCATCTGGTGGGTGGTTTCAACCCATTTGAAAAATATTCGTCAAAATGGGGAATCTTCTCCAAATAAGGGTGAACATTTAAAAAATGTTTGATTTGCCACCACCTAGAGAAAGGCTACAATATATATATAATCCCATTTATAACTGGTAGGGGCCTACATCCTAGGAGAACACTTCCCTCGTTTTTTTTTCCGCCAAGCGACGCTGATAAAATCCACGGCACTCGGAGTTGGGGACCTTGACGGTGAACAACCAGGCCACCACCCAGCAGCCCCCACCAAAAAGGGAAGGAGGGGTTGGGTGGTTCCATTGAAAACAAAAAACAACCTCTTTTAATGGGGGTATATGAATTTTTATACATCAAAAAATCTGGTTGAGGAGGAGGGGTTAAATCATCCAAATATTTTTGTTTTAGGGAGAATGAATTCTCCATTAATTCGAAAGGGCACCTCAACTTAGAGTGAAGTTTTGAGCATTTTGTTGGCTTTTTGAATGCAAGCCAGAAATAAATTGCTGGCCTCCGAAATTTCAAACATTCGTACCTAGTTGGCGATTTTTTGCCAGACATCCAGGAAAATGGGTTTATTTTTCGCCAAAACACCGGGGAATCATTCCCATTTAGGGGACTTATAAATAAATCATAAGAAATTATTTTATATGGGGTTAACTAGTCTTATCTCTTGGATCCAGTAACAGTGGATCCAATGACGAGCCTAAACACGTAGGCTAATCCTGGTGGTGACTGGCATCCTCGGTGGGGGGTAGATCCAACTTGTATCCTGGTCCATAGCTGCAAGATCCCCTTCCTTCAGGAGTTGGGGGAAGCTCGCAGGAGGATCAAGTCTAGTCTGAAGCTTCAGAAAAGGGGCAATGACGGAAAACATGGAATTTTTCAATTTTCTGATGGGCCCAACCTGCAGCTATCCCACTGGTTCGACTCCGACCACACACAAATACTTGCCATTGCCGTGGTGAAAGAACAGCAGCAAAACAGGGGAAACTCTAATTTCTTAAACCTCGTCCCCTAAATCGCAATAATGTATCTAGCTTACAAAGCGCCAAATCCAAGCACAACTGTCCTCCTGATCCAGGAGTTCCTCTGGTTCAGTCACTTCCAACCAAAATACCCAGGTACCCAAAGCAGACCATGTTGAAAAAAAAACACTAGCAAACAAATCATCAGTTTCGCATCAAACGGTACGTTTGACGTATGAGTCCTCAAAATAAACGGGGTTTTTGTTGGCCTAGCGTCTACCTTAGGTAGTTCTTTGGAAGTTTCTTTTTCGCCCTCCCACCAAACTTCGTGGTTTCCCTCGGACCGGTTTCAGCCTTGTTGGCATCACCAACTTGTTGAAGGATCAAGGATTCTTCCTCCACCATCAAGGTATCTCGACTTCCTGCAGGAGGTGGCGGGGGTTGGGTCACTGGAGTCTGGGAATATCTTGTCATGACATTTCCATCATCAACAAAAATCCGAGAGTTTTTTTTTTCTTGTGGACACACACAAGTGATACAACTTTGACAAGCGCGAGAAACATCTCAAACAAGGCAGACACGCTCTTTTTCAAATGACAGGGGCGAGCCATGAGCCCTCGACTTCTCTGTGGTAGATACTTCAAGCCCATTTGGGTTCCACCATGGAGAATCAACAGGTCTACTTCCAACCTCCTTTCTCTCAGATTCGCTCAAGAGATGGTAAGCAACAGTTTAGAAAAAAAAACGTTTCCCTCAAATGGTGGATCGAATATCGTGATGAATCAGCATCGTCGAATCCATTAAACGAAAAATCAACTTCAACTTAGACTCTAAATCCAAATTCTTGATTTCCCCCCCTATATTCTTTTCTTCCCCACCCCCCAAAACTATGCACACCTCCATATTTTTTGATGTCATCCATGTCCTTCCATATCATCCATGCCAATCCCTACCTTCACCCTATATCCACCATAGGTACCTTGTGGCCAAATCACCTGATCACCCACCACTTCAATAGGTTCTTCATCATCAGAACGCCAAGCCTCGCTTAATCACGCATCGGGGCCCGCTGACTCGGTACCACGAGTCAGGATGATGGCTGAAACCATTTCTACTAGTAGGGAATCCCAATCGAAATTCCCCTGGACATGAAGTCATACCTCCTGTGGTGAACGGTGTTTATTTTTAGGGTTCTGTTTACTTTCTCAGGAGGTGTGGCTGGATGTCTAGGGTTCATTTGAGCAACGTGAAATTTGAACCCTGGCAAGACATGAACCATGACCTCCTGATTGGATTCTGACAGGATCCTTAGATTAGCGTATAAAAGAATCCCCATATAACTGGGAAGTGTATAATCCATACATAAAACAGGTCCACTAGTCACTGCTGATTTGCCACTCTTACTAAGTGGTGGGGTAGATCCAAGATATGATGATTCACTTGGAAAACGATGTGGAAAACGAACGGCGGTTGAACGTGACAATTGCCACCCCCCTCGTAAAGGGAACAGATCTACAAACTATCAATTTTTAGGTTCCATGTTTGTTTTTTTGGGTGTAAACCATTTAAGTCTTTTCAGCACATCACGAGTTCTTATAGGACTCGCAACCTTCTGATAATAAACATGAGGAACATTTTTTCGTGGTAAATTATAGTCATTATGGCGGGTTTTAGGGATCCCTTTCCACCCTTTTACAAACACACACTTGTGCTGATTCTGGGCACACCCAACGCCCTGCAGTTCTTGAAGGATTGCCGGCCACCGGTGCTCTTCCAAACAGACGGAGCCCGTCCTGGCTGCAGAACAAAACGGGGAAACGACAAGGAAGCTCCGTGGCGAAGCGTGTTGCCTGGAACGCTTGAACTTTGCTTGTGAATAATGCTTGGAAGAGAGTGTGTCCCCAAACATATTCCTACCCTTATGGTGATGAAAATTAAGACAAAAGTATGGCGTTCATCTCCCAAAGTCGAATCCGGATCAACAAACATCACCTGATGTTTCGGAGGGTGGAGCGTGTTCTTTAGGTGCAACAAATCAAGTCATCGTCGAACATCGGTTGCATTGAAACAGTTTGAACTGATCCACATTGTAACCTAACTGCGGCTGAACACACATTTTGACCTTCTTAACTTCGTAAGGCTTCCTGACACCCGCAACTAAAAATCTTTACTGCCTGTGGGACATTGAGATCGCATGGATGCTGTTGAGGTTCGTTCATCTCCATCAACTTGAACCCCCCAAAAAAAACCAAGCAGAGGCAAACATTTTTTCAAAGGGGCTAAGATCCGACGTTTTCTAGGCAACAAATTCAGCAGCAAATATCAGGCAAATAAATTTCTGCAGAAATCGTGGATTTGCGTAAAGTGGTTGCATGGAATAAAACCATGTCCCGCAAATGGTGGTTTAATGGTGATTTACCATGGTACAATCCGTGAAACATCAACCAAAAAAACAAATCTAAGGTAATCAGGTGTGCATTCTTTGAACTCCTCGATTTTGCAGTGTTGATTTGAACTTTGAACTCCCCCTCGTCCATTTTGTCTGAAGCTACAATAAAAATCCCGACTTTTCCCATTGGGGATTGGGAAAAGTCAAAATGTTTGATATACTATTGCTAGTTGGTGGTTTCAACCCATTTGAAAAATATGTTCGTCAAATTGGATCATTTCCCCAGGTTAAGGGTGAAAATTCCAAAAAAATACTTTAAAGACATCACCACCTAGATAGTCATTTGTTGAAATGATGAAAGTTGGTGATACCCAAAAACCAGATTCAGAACACTTCTGCACGTCTCCACTGAGTCTGGAAATCCAGAATATTTCACAGAGCTCTGCAAGGCAGATAGATATATCTATATCTATATTCAAGTGCAACATTGTCTCGAATCTGATTGAGGTTGTCACTTTTGGCTTCTACAGGATTGTCATAGACTTTGCCGCGAGCAAACAACATCTTCTCGGCAATGAAATTGGCGATGATAGCATTGCTAGCATTTGATCCACTGGATTTCAAGTCGACCATTGCTCAGCAAGCTAATCTGATGTGAAATTGCTTGAATGAATTTCAGTGCAACCAATCTCTCTGTTTCATGCCTGGCTGCCAGTCTTTCAGCCTCTTCAGTCAGATTCATTTGGCCAGGGAACAAAACCTTCGAGGAATTGATGTGCTGACTCATCCCCATGCATCCCACTTTGTGCTGGTAGGAATGAAACAAAGAGACCAAGAACTCTTTACTGGAGTGCTTGCTGCCATCAGCAACACATGCAATGTGATCTTCAATAAGCTCAGCTTGGCATTCTCAGAGTACATCCCAAGTAGCTTACGTTGCCAATAGGAAACTGCACCGGTCTTGACCCCTCCTTGATCATCTACTTTTCTCACTTCCGCCAACTTCTCACCAGAAATTCCTGCAGCTTTAGCTTCTTGAAAGAATGTCCAAATCTGGTGGATTGACATCTTTCTAAAAGACACTGCACCATTGGCATCACAATCTCATGCCAATATCATCACCAGGCAGCTAGCAAATGATGATGTCCAAGTGGTGGCTCAAAACAAACCACCACTTTTTCGCCATGGAGCCGTCAACTTTCTTACCCTCAAAGGGTGTCTTTTTTAGTTATTTTCAGGGCTTTAGCTTAAACAAAAAAAGGGCAAAAAAACATCCTCAGAAATGAGCATGTCTTCTTTTAAACGTATCATATCTCACCTTCACCCCCAACTTTTGTTTCACCATATTTTAGTAAAAAATAAGTCTTCCAACCCTTTCAAATCATACACACACGGCCCCTCAACGATCCATGTTTTTCTGTCGAAAGTTGTGTCCTCACGTCGAAGAAACTGCACCAGGGCCTCAGGTGAAAGTTAATTGAATTCAAAGCGTTGGACATTTTGAATGGGGGTATACCCTCCAGGGAACGATCACATATCCCACCTTGGCAAAAGGAAAAACATCTTCAAAATGCCATTTTTGGGGGGATATGTTAGTTCCCTGGAGGGTAAACCCCTATGAGCCTATAAGTAGGGTCGTAACCCCCGTTCTTCATTTATTTTCGGCCATTTATGTGGGTTATAACTCCATTTATAACGATTGTAGGGGCCCACCTTTTTTGATGAACCTACCCACTTTTTGTTAATGGTATGGCTGGAACAGGAAAAAATGGAGGTGGAAGGAAGATGATTTTCCTTTTCAATTATGTGATTTTTAGGTTTCATGTTAATTGCCCTTCCGGGGTCTATTTAAGTTCCTAAATATTCACTGCAAACGATGCCTTTGCCAACATTTAAATAACAACGAAGATAGCACCTAAAGGCCTCTCTAAAATGTCCATATATGTACACTAGTATATGGATCCAGATATAGATATATATCTTCTAGTTTTCGAAGCAATCCTTCCTTCATTCGCACATCACCAAGCAAAAAACAATCACCCAACCCACGTTGAGTTCCCCGTGCCCTGCCACCAAGCTGTCGTGGACTTTGCGCCTTGGTATGGACATCATGAACCCTCATTCATCTCATTCCCTACTAAGGGCCAGTCATCAACCGCAGCACTCTACCAGTGTTTCTGTGTGATACCAGAGGTTTCATACATCCCCGGGTGCTGACAAGATTTCTGAACCATCAACAGGTGGGGGGTGTTGTCCCTAAATCGGCTTAGTAAGACATAGTCACTTCACAATCAGCATTAGTTGGTAGGTAATCTTGCCACTTACGAATAAAACACATGCATGCGCAAGTCAAATTGGGAAGAATCTTTGTTCAACCACCACTTAGACAATAAATCGTGTATGGATTGTATCTTTTTCCAAAAAAAGTCCATGATACATACACCCGACACAACTTACTGACTGGTAACTCTCACACCTAGTGCTGTTTGGTGTTTTATATTTTGCTTTTGACCAGTATTTGAAGGACAGCCCCCACATAGCTGTGTCTCATTTTCAAAAATAGGACCCTAAACTCGAAACTTCATGAGTTCCTGCGACAATGGCTTGCCATTTCTGTTGGTGGATTGGGGGTCGCTCACCCACATTTTGAGACATAGCCATACTACGTAAAACCCTAAAATCCAAAACTCCCAAAGCACTTTTGATACCAAAGGTTTCCCAAGCATACAGGAATACATCTGGGTGTCTCTCAAAAAAACACTTTTCCTAAGTCCATTGGTTTCCCAAAAGGTGGGCCCCTACGATCATTGTAAATGGAGTTTGTACCATGCTATAAACCTTATAAATAGGTTTATAACCCCAGTTATCCATTTATACAAATATCTATAGGGGTTATAACTCTATTCATAACTAGTAGGGGCCCACATTGTACAAAAATGGTCGATCTTACACGCCAAAGTTTTTACCTCGCCCGAGTGGTGAAAACCCGTTGGCTTTGCCCTAGGATCAAAACGACAGGAGCATATCGGACCCCCCTTAAAGCCCCAACATGTCTAACACCTTCTAAAACACCTCAGATTAGTTTGGGGCTTTCAAACGAAACATCGGTTGGCAAAGTACCAAAAAGAATTCCTCAACCGATTCTCTTGGGGAGGAATTCCCTGATCCTAAGGGTTTCATCAATCTGGTTTGATGGTCACCACCACGGGTTGGCTCCAACCAACCAACCTCAACTTCATCGCTCGATGATCTTCCCTGAGATCTCCCAACAATCTCACCACAATGCGCTTGGCATCGTTGGACAAGTGATATTTGCTTTGATCTCGGCCACAAAAAAAACGACACAGTCCGTCCCAGTGCTACCCCGATTTCATGGAAACGTGGATGGGATATGATGGGATAATGGGATAGGGTAAACGCAAACTTTGGATCTAGATATTTCCTGAACAAATATGATTTCTAGTACGCCCCCTCAAAAAAAAACACCTAAAGGTTCATGGTGCCTTAAATTTTCTTGTAAGGATTGTTTGAAGAGGTGGGGAAGTTTGGATTTAAAGAGACTATGGATTTAAAAGATCAACCTTGCTTTCTTGTTTTCTAAGGAAAGTTCGGAAAGTTCCATTGATCCTTTCGAGGGTTTTTTTCGGACTCGGAGTCTGGGCAGCAAACAGCCCGCAACTCCCCAAATAGGGGCAAAAATCTGTTGAAACCATCACTGAATTCGTTGGTTGCATGGTTGGTGCGAACTGTTACCCCCAACCAATTGCTCACTTCCTCGTTCTTTCGCAGAAAAAATGGTCATCGTTTTGCTATCACGATCAGAACCAGCTAGATACATTACACTCCCCAGCACTAACACGGAGTTTACCCATGGAAAAAATGGGCGGAGAAGGGGAGACGAAAGGATTCCCAAGCATCTTTTTGGGGTTTTCATCGTCCTTTGTGGCTTGCTGTTTTGCTGTTAGTTTCCACAAGGCGGGCCCCTACCAGTCATGAATGAGGCTATAAGATGCTATAAGTTATGACTCCATAAACGAGCTTGCAAAAGAAGGGTAACTGGGATTATAAGCCCAAGAGGCGCTGAAAATCTTGTGACTCCAAGTTGTGCTGTTTTTCCAGCGTCTCTTCCAAGATGAGAAGCCCCAAATGGTTGGCGAAGGACATTGCGTCCAGTTCTCGACTGAAGGGGTGTCGAAGTTAATCAAGTCAAGGGTGTGGTTGAGAAAAAGGTCGACCTCAACAGCGATGTCTCTACCCCTGCCACTCCAGTGGCCATTTGGTTCGCAAATCTCTTGATTTCTTTGTGTCGCCGCTCATGCACGAAGCATGTAAGCAGGATCCCGTGTGCTTTCAGTTGCTCAGCAAGGTGCATCGCATAATGTGCCTTCGGTACCATCCGATCTTCGCCGTATGCAGCTTTGAACGCCTGCAGGTGCGTCAAAATGGATGCATGTAGATCATCACCAGTGATCTTGCCCGCTGAGGCCAGTCGCAGGTTATCCAGAACCAATGCGATGCCTTTGAAACTGTTGCAAGCCATCTTCAAGTGGTGGTCCGTGATCTGTGCTACGAATTCCCTTAGGACGGGGTACAAAGAAAGGGCTTCTGAGGCACTGGACTTGAAGTCACCATCGATTTTTTTGGCAAACAAACCCTTGCCTGAGACCCCTCGGGATGAGATACGCTCCCTGAAACTAATAGTCAAAGCCCCTGAAAATACTCTAAAACCCACCAGGAAAGGCTTGTCTTCCAACCATCTTGTTTTTTTCAGTTGTTTTTGTTGTTCGTTTCGGGGATGGTCATTTCAGCCCACTGGGTTCAATCACTGAAATGGAAGCTAAACTCTATGAGCAAAGTTGATCTTAGGTCACTCGGGACCAAAGCCAGGGTAAAACGGGCCCAGTGTTTTCCACTCCCAACAAAAACATTCGGTAAATGCAAGAACAAACAACAAAATTTGAGGGCTTTCCGAAGTGGCCAATGGTTTTTGGACTCCAAAATGACGCAATAATCGAAGTAGAGAGAATGAATCCTTCGCTTTTCAAAGCTGAGGTTCAGTTTCATCTTGGAGACGTTTTCGTATTCAAACTCATATCTACTTCAACATTTAAACAGCTGGTATATTCGCCTGCAACAAAAATCTTTCCTAAATTTACTTTGCAAAACAAAAAACCATAAACATTATCTGACTCACCGTACCCTGAAATAAAAACAACTTGACATTAATATGTTTCCTACTCTTGATGGAAGAAATCCTGGTAGCCAGTTGATCTTGGTAGTTGATCCCATTATCTACAAGGTTTTTTACATGCCAGGTGGTGATCGCCGAATTTCTGAACCATCAACAGTAGCAAATCTTCAAAATTTCTCCAAAAGTATTAAGCCCGCTCAGTTATTGGAAACAACCAACCCATCGACATCTCCACCTTGCAAAAAACTCCATATTCGCCTGGAAGAATGGTACCCCAAAAGTTGTGCCATTGAAAGTAGTGGGTCACTTTCAACCTTCAGCGAAATCGCTCGCAAAGGATTTTCGTTGAACGTTGGGCCAATGAAAACCCCCGGCATCTTCGGGTTTTAAAGTCACAAATGTGTTGAAAGCCCCTTACAGATGAACAGCTCAACAAGTTTTTTGGGGCTGAAATCATGATCATCATGTGTTTACATTTGTGTGGAATGTTGAAATTTTCTCTGAAGTATTGCCTTGAAAAGTGTAAAAGTAGTTCTTGGATTTGCTTGTTGGATGCTTGGAAAAAGAACAATCATGTTCTCCCAAATGGTGAAAAACGGTGTGATTTACCATGGTAGAACGGGTGAAACATCGCCTGGACAAACAAAGTGAAATACAACTTTGAAGGGTTGAACAGGGATCGTGAAATATAACACCAACCCAAACAATATGATAGTATGAGGGAAACCCTTCAAAATCACCAAATATATGCAGTGTTTGATTCCACCAAAATGGGGTAATTTACGTAATGATCCCTCGGTTTGCGCAGGTTCATTCCCTAGATACCGTGGAGTCGTTTCTCAGTTTCAGAATCTCCAGGTATTTTTTTGGGTATATATAGGTTTACATACCTTTGCTATTTGTGCACATATACAAACATAGTACGAGAAAGGCAGCAAATAGCCAGGATTTTATGATGGCTACTCTGGTCCACCCAAAAAGATGCTTTTCTCTCTAAGTTTAGTCATGAACCAACAGATGCTGAGCGGGCGGCATTGGGATGGCTGCCCTTGGATTCCCATGACAGAACGGACCCATTGTTTTGTGGATTCGACAAAACTCCCATTTCCATCCATCCAGCATTTTTGAACGAAGCGCAAGCCTACAGTATCATGACAGTATCGATGCATGTACTCATTATCAATTTACTTGGATCTGCTTGTTCGATGTTGGGAAAAAGTAAGAAACCATATTCTCCCAAATTGTGATTGAAAAAAGTGATTTACCATGGACCCACAATCCGTAAAAAATCACCGACAACAACAAATCCAAGTTTACCACTCAACTCAACCGATCCATGTAGGTGTTTTGGTTTGTCTAGTACACTGGCATTGATCCTGGATAAACGCTACTTCATCAATCCAAAATTGCTCACTCTAAGGATCGGCTGGGACCCTCCAATGGACTGTATAGCACGGGTGCTTTTAGGTCCTCAAAAGAGCTGGTTGGTTCTTAACCCCGCAGCTTGTTGCTCATTTGCTTCCCACGCAGCAGGGAAAATGGTGATCTGTTGCGGATTTGCTCATCACGATTCGCACAGCCCAGCTAGTCAGTTTTGAGAGATCAGGATACTTAGGGTAGCTTAGTTTAAGATCCCAAACACTCAATAAAAATGGTATATAATATACCTACTAACTTACCATAAAAATAAGTAGTTCATATTAACAACCATGAAAACCGGTCATTTTTTGTTGATTCAATTTCCCCCCTGACATTCCCCATCTCGATGGAAAATACCTGAACCTTTCAGGGCCGGACCATGTGTTGATGACTCGGACGCGTAGAAGATTCGGCCTTGCGTTTTTTTTGGGCAAGGCATTGAACAGCAGTAGAACAAGTGAGCCACGAAAGAAAACCGGGGTCCCTTACTTTCCATGAAATACTGGTTGTTTGATGACGGGATCCTTATAATATAATTGTTTATGACATAATGACCAGAATTGGTACTATTTCATCCCCCATATAGCCAAGTAAGTAGATGTAAATAGTAAACCACAAAGGATTCATCCCCCATTTTTTTGATGAAGTACTTGGACCATGTTTTTTTTGGATACAATTTCTGTTCATCTTCAAGGTTTGGTTCCTCACAAAAATCCGCGAAACTACCACCACCTAAAACTACCAGGAACCCTTTGATGACCCTAGTTTTGATTGGACAAGACCTTGTTTTGGAGGGGCCAGGGACATTCACAGGTTCCAGGTATACCTTCTTGGAGGATCATCCCATTTAGTACGTGGTTAGTAATCATAGTTAGTAAGTACCCTAACTGGGGTTGTTGCCTTTCCAAATGGCATGAACTAACCACTTACTAAGTAGGATGATCCTCCAAGATGGGTAGATGTGTATCCCCAACCAACAAGTGCTGCTTTGCCAGGTTGAACAAAAAAAACACCTCGCTGGTTTGGGGTTGTTTTGATTGCACACCCCTTGAATATTGATGGTTGGAACCTTGAACATTTACCCATTTGAGAAGGAAATTCATCTTCCAAATCTTCATTTTTGGGTTCCATGCTAGTTTCGGGAGTGTACTCTACCCATGCTGGCTAGTTCTTTTTCTTGTGAGGTAGTTTAGGATTTGAATCATTTTTCATGCGAGGATTTCGTCGTCACTTCTCCAAAAATGATTTGTTTGTTTTTTGAAAGTAGTCGGTTTTCATCGCCTTGTAAAATCACTTCTTTCTGACAGGTAGAGAGAGGGGCAGGCGTGGTTCATTGACCTGGGTAAGCGACATAATTTGCCAACCCAACATTTTTGGGCCATTTTTGGAATTCGTTTCCCTAAACTCCATATGTGTATCACATGCAAGTCGGCAGGAATTGGTTGGCAAAAACATCGTTTTCCCACACCCACCAACCTGATGTCGACCATCACCAATCCATTCCTCAAGCTACTTGAAACTAGACGGTTTGCCAAGACATATTTATGGGTTTCCTGAAGGGTCTAAGGAGGGAAATAACTGGGAATTGTAAGACCTCTTTGGAACCAAAACGACAACAATCCTTCTCCCTTGGACACTCCCATTTTAAAAATTCCTTCAGAGGGGGCATGAAAATGATTGGCATTTAATATGACTTTTGAAGGAGCAAATCTATCAATGCTTGCAAAATCTAAATCTCAGCCTTTTTGGGAATATGAAAGAGAACCTTAGATTTTTTCCTACTGCATATGTAATTTTCGACCAGCCTTATGGTAAATCGGATGAACAAACATGAGGTTTTTGGGTTAATTCATTTTTGTTGTCGCACGCCCAAATCCCAAAAAACAATACAACAGTCATTGTTTGTTCGTAATTTAACAGCTGGTCAGCCAAAAACTATATACTATTATTTGAAGCTGGTGGAATACCTTTTCCAAGGCCCATCGTTTTGAGTATTCATATATTAGACTTCCATGGCGCACCAACATCTTGGGGATGATCCGGAACTCACTACACCAATGAAGGGAAGGAACGATTTGTAAAACACCACACCCGCAACACTTCATTCAAATTGAATGCGTGGCCACGCCAAGCTTGCGCCTGTGGGAAACTACAAAGCTGGCAGCATGACGAGTTCTATCATCGAGAATTGTGGGGGATCCATGTCAAACGGCATTTTTGGTGGCAGGGTTCTCTGTATTTGTTTTTTTGACGTTGTTTGACCATTGAATGAAATCACCATTTGGTCTGATGTTTTTTGCCGATTTTATGGGCAAATTTTCTGTGTCCTTGTGAACTTCACGGGACGCAAATGCCTTTCGCCAAGATGAAGCTTTATAAACAGCAAGTCTTTTGAATTTGATCCTGCAAGATGGGCCCCTACTAGGCATCAATGGAAGTACGGTGCCCCTAAAAATGGCCGAAAACAAGCCAGCAACTCAGGCAAAAACCGCTATAACTGGAGTTGTAAACCTAGCCCACGTTATGGTTGAGCGGTGACAAACAGGTTGCTTGTGTCATAGAGGCCTATGACGCGCCTTGGGCATAAAGATTTATAAAACGCTTCAGATGAGATTCCTGAGGAAAGGAGGAAGTAATAACGCAAACACAAGCCATCAAACATGTTCATGGGAAGCCAAGGGCGCCAACCCCTCCAGGAAATAAGGTCCGGATTTTTTTGGGGATACATTTCGTGGACATCCATGATATGAGTCAAAGTTGGTGCCTTTCAATTCCTTCACCTGACATTTCTCCTGAGAATCAAGGTGGATCCCCGTGACAGAAAAGCAAAATGGTCAAGTTCTGAGTGAACTTGTGAGTCCCGCTGTCGTGTTGGATGCGTGAAGGCAGCAGAAAAACATCTTTCGAAGGAAAAATACTTTCCCCAAGTCCCATTGTCTTCAGGACATTCATCTGGTCAAATTAACCAATATTTCACCAACCCAGATTTCCCCGAAATAAGGGGATTTCCCTTACTATACCACCACTTTTCCGCTTTTCCGAAAGGTCGCAGGGTGACGGCAGAGCGGACTACCCTGCTCCACGGAAGAAAGTTGGACCTCACCATGCGATCTTTTCAAGATCCGATGGATATCTACAAACAGCCTTCCCACGACCAAGAATCGCATCAACCTCCTGTCTGTGTTGCTCTGTCACCACTACCGTCAAA